>MDKJ01087998.1:0-33137 GCA_005239525.1 Nicotiana knightiana | reverse complement strand
TCCTATCTCTATTAGGACATCCTAGGCTCTTTGTTATTGGATTTTCTTAGTAATAAAATAACTGTATAGTTTGCTAAAAAAATAAAAATCAACAGTGTTCACAACCAAGTATTTCCAACAATTGAATAATCTCCAAAATGGAAGCTACCTCATAACACAGTGGATATCGAAGAAAACACATATACCATAAGATATGACTCATGGGCATGCTTGACAACAAGGTATAGGTACTCGTCACCTCACCTATACATTTAACATGATAATAACACGTAGCACATATGACTCAACACCTATTCCCTCAAGCTAGGGTTAGGCCAAACACTTACCTCGACTCGCGTAATCCAAATCAAGCCTCTATCACCGCCTTTCCTTTCGAACCCGACTCCAAATCAATAGTATCTAGACATAATAGACTCAATAATATCAATAACTGCTAAAAAAATCAATTCGAATGCTTAATTATAGAATTCCCAACATTTTCCCCAAAATTCCAAAAATCGACCCCGGGCTTGCTTGTTCCAAACACGAGGTTCAGACCAAAACCCGATCACCCATTCCCCCCACGAGCCCGAATATATAATTTGTTTTGAAATTCGACCCCAAAATGGGGTCAAATTCTCAGATAATCAAAAAGCCCTAACTCTACCCAAATCCCCAATTTTCTACCATTAAAACTCCAGATTTCTTGATAAAAGTTGATGAAAATCATTAGGAAGTTGAAAGAAACTAGTTAGGGGTTACTTACCTATGATTTGGGAAGAAACTCTCTAGAGAAAATCGCCCTTGGTCTCCTATTTTGGTGAAGAAATGAAGAAGAAATCGGATGAACATCTAACTTAAACACTGCCCGACCCTCGCACCTGCGCTTTCGCTGGTGCGGAAAATCCATCGCATCTGCGGAAATGGGCTAAGCCACTGAGGGCCGCACCTGCGGAGGTACTGCCGCACCTACGGAACCGCTTCTGCGAAGAATGTGTCGCACCTGCGGAATTGGGCTGGCTGTGGCTGGACTGCACCTGCGGCCCAAGGCTCGCAGGTGCGGGCGCACCAGAACTGGTGCACTAACATTGATTTTTCAACTCTAAACACCCCGGAACCCACCCGAAACTTACCTGATCCATCGAGGCTCCAAACCGATTATGCACACAACATCAAAAACATCCTACGGACTTATTCAAGTAACCAAAACACTAAAATAACATCATGAACATCAAATTAAACCTCAAAATCAATGAAATTCTTTTAAACTTCAAAAACTTCTAAACTTTCCATTTTCCATCCGAATCACGTCAAACTAAGTCCGTTTCCTACCAAATTTCACAGATAACACATATAAGACATATTGAACCTGTTCCGGGCTCCGGAACCATAATACGGGCCTGATATCACAGGTTTCACATCAAATATCATTTTCAAAAACCTTTATATTTTTCAGAAAATAATTTTCTTCAAAAATTCATTTCTCGGATTTGACACCTCGGAATTCGATTCCGGGCATACGTCTAAGTCCCATATTTTCCTACGGACCCTCCGGGACCGTCAAATCACGGGTCCGGATCCGTTTACCAAGAATGTTGACCAAAGTCAACTTTACTAAAATAATTAATACAAAATCATCATTTTATCAATTTTCTACTTAACAGCTTCCCGGATACATGCCCGGGCTGTGCACGCACATCGAAGTGAGATAAAAGGAGGCTTTCACGACCTCGAAACACGGATTTAGCTAAAATTACACAGGATGACCTTCTGGGTCATCACAATTGGGTTTCGTGATGACACCTAGTCTTAGGGACTAGGTGAGCCTAGCAGTTACTGAATAACAACAATAAATAAGGAGAACAAACAGTATTGATATAGAATCTCAACAGAAGGTACAAGCTTTCCCAAAACCGGTAGTACAAGTCATAATCTCTACGAATCTTCTACAACTTTTAAGTACAACTGTTTGGAAATAAATACAACAGTGTATGAATAATAAATACAGAAGGTGACTCCGATGCCTGCGAATGCAGCAGCAGGTTACGTTGAGTCTCCTCGGCAATCATCCACACAGCTACTATAATATATATATACCTGGATCTGCACACAAAAATATGTAGAAGTGTAGTATGAGCACACCACAGAGGTGCCCAGTAAGTATCAAGACTAATCTCGATGGAGTAGAGACGATGACTAGTCAAGACACCACTGGTCTACAAAATAAATAACATGAATATAAATGATCTAACTTTACATCTACCTAAGGCTTCACGGAATAATTTATGACAATGACAATATAAAGTGGAAGGAAATTACAGAAATCAATCGCGAACATCACAGAAATACACGGAAAGATGGACAACAAAACAAGCCGAATCGAAAGGAAACCCAATACAATAGAGAACACCAATAACTCAACTCCACGTCGGTTCGTTCACATCGGGCCTTAGCCATTAAATTCCGTAACTGGTAGAAGTCTTTAAAAAGCAGTTCATATGAAAAACTCTTGCAAATAAAACCATTTTTGTATGGAAGAATTTCCTTTGAAAACATACTTTCTCCAAAAGTAGATATAAGTATATTTAGTAGAGAGAATTACGTAAAACATAGTTTCTTTCAAAATATGAAACATCCCAAGGATGCTTTCCCAGTAAAAGACTTCCAAATATCATTTTAGGCAAGATTAGAGCTTTTCAAATATACCTTCGATGTAAAAGTCGTTCAAATATAATAATTTCAAAACCATTGCTTTTTCAATAATACTTTTTAACAAAAATTCCTTGATAAAAATCTCCTCAAGATTTATCCACCGGAACTCAGTCCGTAACTCAGAAATTTTCCATGCAATACAGGAGGAATATCAAATCTTGCCAATAATTGCAGTGAGAGATCAGTAGGAATATCCAAATTTAGAACAATGGAATAAAATACAAAGACAAGTGCACGACATCACCCTTCGTGCTTTTACTCTCATCCTCACTAAAACAAGTGCAGTAAATAGCAAACAGAAACAACGGAAATAATAATGCATAAACACTCGCACGAAATGTCCCCTCGTGCATAACCTCACAAACACTCGACACGGAATGTCCCCTCGTGCAATAAATAAATAACACTCGGCACATAATGTCCCCTCGTGCAATAAATAAATAAACACTCGGCACGAAATGTCCCCCCGTGCAATAAATAAATAACACTCGGCACGGAATGTCTCCTCGTGCAATAAATAAATAAACACTCCGCACAGAATGTCCCCTCATGCATAAATTCACAAACACTCGGCACAGAATATCCCCTCGTGCAATAAATAAATAAGCACTCGGAACGGAATGTCCCCTCGTGCATAACCTCATAAACACTCGGCACGGAATGTCCCCTCGTGCTAAAATAACCGAAACAACAATTTAATAACGGAAATCAACAATAAGAACCATAAATCACAGCATTCGGAAATCAACAATAAGAACCATAAATCACAACATCCGGAATTCAACAATAAGAACCCTAAATCACAATATTCCGACAAGGGAGTCAACAACGCAAATAGTATCATTAACAATATAAACAACAATAGAAATCATACCATCCGACAATGGAGTCAACAATGAAAACAACATCATCCCGGCGAGGGAAACAACTATAACCATTCTCGCCTAAATAGTTAACTTTACGAAATAAAGCTCAGGTCAAATAAGGGCCCAATAATAGGCAACATCAAGAAAACACCAACAACATAAATGTTTATCAGCTAGGTCCAAGTAACACATAAGGGAAAAATCATATAAAGCACAATGTAAGCCTCACGTGCATGCTTGACACCAACGAACGGATATTCTAACTACGTCTGAACAACTATAAAGGTAGATAACACTAGTATGGTCAATTTGGCAGTTTTAGGAAGCAAGTATAGCATGAAGATAAGAGCGGTAAAATATTCAATTAAGTCAATTAAGATCAAATAGCCAACAAAGGAATCCAAAAGTAAGTAATTCTAATCTAAGCAGGAAAGGATGAAATTAACAACCAAGTATTCAAACGTAACAATTACAACTCATACACAGGTAACATAAGAACCTACGAATCCTAAAAGGCCAATCTATTAGCAAATAAGTCCGAGTACGCACTTGTCACCTCGTATACACGGACTACAATCAACAAAGAAGACTCAATCCTAAGGGGTAGTTCCCCCCCCACAAGGTTAGGCAAGATACTTACCTCAAGGATGACAACCCGGTACTCAAAAATAGACTTCTCGAGCGGAAAGACCTCCGGATGGCTCACAATCAACTAAAACAACTTCAACATACAATAAAATGTATAAGGAACTATTCTGAATAATAAAGTTTCAATCTTTACAAAATTATAAAAATCGACCCAAAAGTCGACCCCCCGGGTCCGCACCTCGGAACCCGACAAGTTTTACAAATTTCGATTACCCATTCCGATACGAGTTCACCCATACTAAATTTATTTTGAAATCCGAACCCAAAATGAGGTCAAATTCCCAAAAATCCGAAAAAGCCCTAACTCTACCCAAAAATCCAATTTTCTACCATTAAAACCCTAGAATTCTTGATAAAAGTTGATGAAAATCATTAGGAAGTTGAAAGAAACTAGTTAGGGGTTACTTACCTATGATTTGGGAAGAAACTCTCTAGAGAAAATTGCCTTTGGTCTCCTATTTTGGTGAAGAAATGAAGAAGAAATCGGATGAACATCTAACTTAAACACTGCCCGACCCTCGCACCTGCACTTTCGCAGGTGCAGAAAATCCATCGCACCTGCGGAAATGGGCTAAGCCACTATGGGCCGCACCTGCGGAACCGCTTCTGCGAAGAATGTGTCGCACCTACGGAATTGGGCTGGCTGGGGCTGGATCGCACCTGCGGCTGCTTATCCGCATCTGGGGTCTCGCACCTGCGGCCTAATGCTCGCAAGTGCGGGCGCACCAGAATTGGTGCACCAACAGTGATTTTCCAACTCTATACACCCCGGAATCCACCCGAAACTCACTAGAGCCCTCGGGGCTCCAAACCGATTATGCACACAACCTCAAAAACATCCTACAGACTTATTCAAGTAACCAAAACACTAAAATAACATCATGAACATCGAATTAAACCTCAAAATCAATGAAATTCCTTTAAACTTCCAAAATTTCTATATTTTCTATTTTCGATCCGAATCTTGTCAAACTAAGTCCGTTTCCCACCAAATTTCACAGATAACACATATAAGACATATTGAACCTGTTCCGGCTCCGAAACCATAATACGGGCCTGGTAACACATGTTTCACATCAAATCTTATTTTCAAAAACCTTTATATTTTTAAGAAAACATTTTTCTTCAAAAATTCATTTCTCGAACTTGGCACCTCGGAATTCGATTCCGAGCATACGCCCAAGTCCCATATTTTCCTACGGACCCTCCGGGACCGTCAAATCATGGGTCCGGGTCTATTTTCCCAAAATGTTGACCAAAATCAACTTTACTCAAATAATTAATACAAAATCATCATTTTATCAATTTACCACTTAACAGCTTCCCGGCTACATGCCCGGGCTGTGCACGTACATCGAGATGAGGTAAAAGGAGGTTTTCTCGACCTCGAAACATAGAATTAGCTAGAAATATACGGGATGACCTTTTGGGTCATCACATCAACGTCCTTACGAAATAGTGATGAGTTAAATTAATTGTGTTGGCATGAAAGTCAGCCCGATAAAACAAAAAAAAATTCACTTGATTGATACATATACATACCCAAATCACTTAAGCGAAACGAAATGTTTTACCCTTCCAAAAAATACTTTTGACCTTCGAAAATATTTACCAAATAGTCTATAAGTGGGAAAAAACTGAAAGTGGGATCCTTTCCCCCCTTTGATACACAATAAGAGAAGAAAATACGTAATTAAAATAGAAACGCATGATGAAGGGTGGTATATTGGGATCGGTATTTAATTGACATTATTTACGGGAAATGGAGGTGACACTATTTTTTAGTTTGAATGTGAAAAATGATTGTTTCGGTTTTTAATATTCTTAAAAGATTTGGCCCTACGCTGTCTTTGAGGGAACATTTTTCATTTTCCTACCCTTTAGTAAGAAACTGTTGTTGCATTGATTTGAGTACTTCGATGGCATAATGAAACGTCATCATCGCTTTTGGATTGTTCTCCCTCCGTGTCATATTATTAATCGCGGTTATTAAACTTAGTTGTCTCAAATTATTTGTTATTATAAAAATTTAATATAAAATTAATATTTTTTTCCCTTTTTTACTCTTAGTAATAATTATTCTTGAAGACTACAAACATCTCAATTATGGATAACTTTGTTCAAATACCAATTACGAAAGATTAAATATTTAGGCATGAATAAAAGTAAAGTAATCAAAATTTCATCCTAATTAATTTTTTTTCTTAAGGGGCGTGCACAAGAGAATTGTATACGGTCGAAATCAGGTATGCCCGATTTATCGGGCTCGAAGGGTGGCCTTAAACCCGAGTTCGGGATGGATCGAGTTTGAGCTCGAGGGACCAAGACCGAGCTCAACGACAGAGTACGAGGCTCGAAGAACCGATGTTCGAGGAATGTCGGAGCCTAATGTGACTGGCCTCTAGATGATGCCGTTATGAATTTGTAACAGAATGAGCAAGATTCCTGCCACGTCCTCAAGATCACGGCGTAAATCCCGGAATAGATTTGTACGAATTCGTACTAGGCGATTAGACAGCTGCCCTAATAAGATTCTTTACTGTAAATACAAATGTACCTTATTTAGGGTTCCCCTATTATATAAGGGGGACCCCAATCATTTGTAGAGATGATCTTATCATTGACAAAGAATATACTATCATACTTTGTCGTTCATTGTTTTTCAAAATTATTTTCTAGCTTTATCACTCTTACTTTACTGTTCTTGCTTTATTGTCCCTAACCCACCTCGAGGTTATCAAGCTCGAGGTCCATATTGCATAAAGCAACACTGGTTTGGTTCTACGATTCTTCTCCTTTATACTCTATATTACTTGCTTACTAATTGGTATTGGACTAGATCACATATCTTTAAAACCACAAATCAAATTTAATTATTACTCGTATTTTCAAGGTAAACAGTTTGGTGCCCACCATGGGGCTAAAGATAATTCAGTACTAATTTTTTGATAACACACGTTATTCTTCACACTTTTTCTTGTCAAATATTCTTTGATTTCATGCTGACACGTGTCGAACTCACCGAAAACACCAGTGCATGGTAATTACAGCCTCAGATTCCATGGGAAAAATTATAATGCAATAGCTTTGGGGGCCGGTGTACCACCGCTTAACCCTGGGGTAGCATAAGTTCCTAACCCAGTCGATGTTGGTTCACACATTGATCTAAACATCGATTTGGGCACTAACGTTGGAGGAAGCATACGCAGAGAGGTTCAACCCGGTGGCCGAAGAACACAGGGTCGAGGAGATGGAGAAGTCAGCCTCCAATTAATTTTCGAAATGTTACAAGAACAACAGATTGCTATCATTCAATTGCAAAGTCAGCAAAGGACTCCGAGCATAGAGGGACCAGAAACTACTCATCGTGCCGAATCAGCCCCGGAGAGGTCGAGCAATAATGGATTAGGAGCTGACCCTACAATCATGAGAATGCTTAAAGAACTCACAAAGAGGATCGAATCAGGAGAGAAAAAGATCGAGGACAACGATAAAAAGGTGGAAACGTATAACTTGAGGGTCGAGCAAATACTGGGAGCCCCTAATATTTTGAAAGGATTGGATTCTAAATGGTTTGTGCAAAAACCTTTCCCCCCGAGTGCGGCCCCGAAGCCTATTCCGAAGATGTTTTGTATGCCGGACATACCCAAATACAACGGGACCACCGATCTCAATGAGCACATCACCACATATACTTTTGGTATAAAGGGAAACGATTTGGAGGACGACGAGATCAAGTCTGTACTATTGAAGAAATTTGGGGAAGCCTTGTCTAAAGGGGCCATGATTTGGTACCATAACCTGCCCCCGAACTCCATCGATTTGTTCGCCATGTTGGCTGATTCGTTTGTAAAGGCACATGCTGGTGCTATAAAGGTTGCAACAAGAAAGTTGGACGTATTCAAAATTAAACAAAGGGACAACGAGATGTAAAGAGAATTTGTATCTCGGTTTCAAATGGAATGAATGGAGTTACCACCAGTTTTCGATGATTGGGCTGTTCAAGCTTTCATTCAGGGTTTAAATGAGCGGAGCTCAATAGCATCAAGGCAGTTAAAAGAAAACTTGATCGAGTACCCCGCCGTGACTTGGCAGATGTGCATAACAGATATCAGCCAAAGATTAGGGTCGAAGATGATCAGTTGGGAGCTCCCTCGGGCTCGGATTATCCAAACAGGTTAGCAACAAAAGATTCAAGAGGTGTAGACAAGGAACCAAGACCGAAAAAGGAGAGGTATAAGCCATACGTCGAAGAGCGAAGGAACAGTTCGAGGCGCAATGTACCTCAGAATGATCGAAGAGTAGATCGAGGACAAAATTCTCAAGGACTCATGAGTATGACCGGGTTTGATGGGCACTCAGGACTGCGGAGGCCCCTCGATTATCAAAGTACAATTTTAGCATCGATGCCTCAAGTATCGTCTCAATTGGAAAAATTAGGGATACCGGGTGGCCTAAACCCATACAAACCGACCCTTCTCAGAGGAATCCCAACTTGATGTGTAAGTATCACGGGAGACATGGGCACATGACCGAGGATTATAGGCAATTGAGAGAAGAGGTAGCCCAATTATTCAATGAGGGGCGTCTTCGGGAATTTCTCTACGACAGGGCCAAGAACCATTTCAGAGAAAGAGACGTCAATATGGAGAATAAACCAGAGGAACTTCGACATGTTATTCATATGGTCATCGGCGGAGTCGATGTCCCACAGGTCCCCGTATTCAAACGCACCAAAGCGTCAATCACAAGGGAGAAGCGGACTCGGGACTACATGCCCGAGGACGCCCTCACATTCAATGAGGAAGACACTGAGGGATGATTTTACACCTGCCCTCGTACCCGAAGTAGAAAAGGAACTCCTACTAAAAATGGGTATATCCTCGGGGGTATGAACCCTCTTCACAGACAGCGCCTTGAATGTGAAAGGGTCCAAACTCGATATTATTTCAAAGCCTCCTACGGGAAATATCATTAGACAATCTATAAAAACTTCTAAATTGACAAACAAGGAGACCGAGTATGAGGCCATGATTGCAGGTCTCGAACTGGCCAAGGGCCTGGAAGTAGAGGTCATTGAGGCCAAATGTGACTCTATTTTGGTTGTAAACCAAGTAAATGGAAGCTTCAAAGTTCACAAATATAGATTGCAAAGATACTTAGACAAACTTCAAGTAACATTGCACCACCTCAAAGAATGGACACTGGACCATGTACCTCAAAAACAGAATAGTGAGGCCGATGCTTGAGAATTTGGGTTCGTTGGTCGAAGAAGATGACATTGTACCAGGGACTGTTGTCCAATTGTCGAGGTCCGTGGTTAGAGAAGGCCATGCGGAAATTAATTCAACAAGTTTGACATGCGATTGGAGAACAAATACGTCGAATACTTGAAGCACGGAAAGCTCCCCTCGGACCCAAAGGAGTTGAGAGCTTTACGAGCCAAAGCAGCTCAATCTCGCTCGATAAAAATGGAACATTATACAGAAGAACCTTCGAGGGACCCTGGAAGTATGCTTAGGACCGGGAGACACCGATTATGTATTACGAGAAATCCACGAAGGCACTTGTGGGAACCACTCTAGCGCTGACTCTTTGGTTCGCAAGGTAATTAGAGCTGGATATTACTGGCATAACATGGAAAAAGATACTACGGAGTTCGTTCGAAGATGTGATAAATGCTAATGGTTCGCACCGATGATTCATCAGCCCGGTGAACAACTCTATTCGGTCCAATCCCCGTAGCCGTTCATGAAATGGGGGATGGACATCATTGGCCCCCTACCAATGGGCCAGGTAAAGCTAAATTCATTTTGTTTATGACTGACTACTTTTCAAGATGGGTAGAAGCGCAGGCCTTCGAGAAAATAAGAGAAAAAGAAGTCATTGACTTCATATGGGACCACATCGTGTGTCGGTTTAGGGTACCCGCCGAAATAGTATGTGACAATGGGAAGCAGTTCATCGGCAGCAAAGTGACAAAATTCTTCGAAGACCATAAAATCAAAAGGATTCTATCAACGCCCTATCACCCAAGCGCAAATGTCCAGGCCGATTCCACAAACAAAACTATCATTCAAAACATGAAGAAGAGGTTGAATGATGCTAAAGGGAAATGGAGAGAAGTATTGCCCGAGGTGCTCTGGGCATATCGAACAACTTCGAAATCAAGCACGGGGGAAACCTAATTTTCTTTGGTGTATAGGTCCAAAGCGTTGATTCCGGTCGAGGTCAGGGAACCTAGCATGAGGTTTTAGCATACTACCAAGGATTCGAACCATGAGGCTATGAACACTTGTCTCGAGCTACTAAAAGAAAAACGTGAAGCCACACTAGTTCAAATGGCGGCACAAAAGCAAAGGATCGAGAGGTATTACAACAGAAGGGCGAACCTTCTCCATTTCGGAGTCGAGGACTTAGTTCTAAGGAAAGTCACCCTCAATAGTCGAGACCTAAACGACGGGAAACTAGGCCCCAATTGGGAAGGACCATACCGAGTCATCGGAGTGTGTAGGGAAGGGATCCCACAAACTTAGCACAATGGAAGGCGATGAACTACCAAACAATTGGGAACATAGTACTACTCAAACGATATTATTGCTAAGGTATGACCTCCTCCCTTTTTTCATTTATATTTAAGACTAACTCCTTACAGGCGTCCGATTGGAGACATCGAAGAATGCTTCAACTCGAAGACCTTGGGTTTTACAGCGTGCGTTGCACTCTTTTTCCCTTAGATCGTGTTTTATCCCAAATGGGTTTTTTCCAGCAAGGTTTTTAACGAGGAAACACTTATATGATGCCTAAGGGAAATTCAACAAGAATTCAAGGCTTGTTTTCAATCAACCTCGAATACTAGGGGGCATCACCCTCGGAGGTTGTACTTTCGAAGAAAACAATTCACGCCAAAGAGGGCCTCGATGGGAGAACTTTGTAATGGGCCAAACGGTAAAATGAGCCGTGTCCATATTGAATAGTCGAGCCCCAATGGAAAAACATGTACGCATGTATCAATTATTCAAAGAGGCATTCTTGCTATATCAAAACACTTTGTGTTTCAAAGAGGTCTACTATTATACTAATTTCACACTTATAATCCTACGAGAAACGGCTCAAGGTCCAGAATGAAAATGCACCCCGAATACTCGGGGACTGTCATCGACAATCAACACATCGAATCATCAAAAACTCGGACTCATAAGACCTCTAAGAGGAATCCCCTAGATATAAAGGCCAAGGCCATCATATTCGGGGACTAACCTTTCAGAAAAATTTGAAAGGTCATCAGGAAACAAGTCCAAGAGGAATACCAGATGGCTACGACCACATTAAGGCTACGGCCATATGAAAGAATATGGTCACATGAAAAGGCTACGACCGAAATAATGCGGCTCGGAGACGTCCGACTTCTGCCATAAAATTAAAGGCCTTCAAACACTTTGAAATATCAGTTAAATCAGGCTACCCTCGGCCAAAGCAAATGATAAAGGGCTTCAATAAAATCAGCCCTTGAATAATTTAGAGGCTTTGGTAACATCAGCCTTCGAAAACACCTCAAGAGTTAGTCAGTTATAGTTACACAATAAATTACAAATGAGATTCCAATCGATTGAACCTTCGAAAAACCCAACGGGTACAAAAAACACATGTTAAGGCATACCAAATTTTTCACTAAGTTTTTTAGCCGAAAAGATGGAAAAATTATAGCCTCTTTAGAGGCCGAATTAGCCCAACTAAAAGAGCCTAAGGTCTATCCTAAAAGAGCCTAAGGGCCGATATAAATAAGCCTAAGGGCCGATATAAAAAAGTCTAAAGGCTGATGAACTAAGGGATTTCACCCTAGGATTCGATCATCCTGAGTCCAAACAAATATTTTTTGACTAAGGCTCGAAGACATATCATCTATCAACATTAAGGGTATATATCCTAAAGGTTATAATCTTGCTTGAACCCAACCGCGATAGCTTCAAAGAAAATAGTGCAAGAAATTGTAAAGGAAAAAATACGAAGGAAACATTTAGGAAAATTTCTCTTATATATTTAAAAGGTGATATGTACAAAAGTTCAACAGAAGAGAAAAATACAAAAAGTAAAGAATATCTAGACCGAGGGAGCATCCCTCATTCGGGGACAACCTTTTCTCCTAGAACTACTTCTCCCTCGGGGACAACTTTTCCATCAGGAGTAGTCTCTTCTTTGCCCCCCTCCTCATATTCGGACCCGCCTTGGCCGCCTTCGGCATCATCATCATCATTGGAAGAAACGAGGAATCAGGCATCAGCTTCATCGGCCTTGGCTTGGGCTATCTCCTCGGATAGATCGAAGCCCCTAATATGTACTTCCTCGAGAGTCTCCCTCAAAGATCTGCACCTGGCATAGTCGTTGCTTCATTTTTCCTGAGCAACAACTTCTCTCAACTTCGTTTGAGCAGCTTCGGTGTCCTTCAAATATACGACAACGGTTTTATCAACTGTAATCGTAATCTTCTGAGCCTCGGCCTTGGCTTCAGCGACTTCGAATTCGGCCTTGGCAAGTTTGGCCTCGAACTCAGCAAGTTTTTTGGTCTGGACCGAACTGCTCTCTTTGGAATTTCGAAGTCGAATCTCGGCAGCAGCTAGCTTTGACAGTGCAGCTTCCTTCTCCGCAGCCAGGAGGTAAATCTTTTATTTCCACCGGTTTCACTTGGTATTGACCCGGTCAACCTCGCATCGAAGCTGCCCCAGGATCTCCACCCCTTACTGCAGCTGAGACATCAAAGTATTAACTCCCGAAGTTGGGAGGGAAGGCCATACTCTTTCAAAATGTTATTTACCTGCTTCTCCATCTCGTCCTCGTATTCTCGAGCCTTGGTCAACTCTGCCCGAAGGTTTCTAAGCTCCCCCTCCTTTTTATCACAAAGAAGACTAAGGGCCTTCTCTTCACCCAAGAATTTTTTCAGCTCGGCCTCACATTGGCTCATCTCGGCCTTGAACTTGATAAAAGCCTACAAAGAAAAGGAGAGATCAGTCAAAGCAAGGAAAATTGCAACGTTTTTCGCACCCCCCTTTTTCTCCTCTCCTTTCGGACTAGTTAGGGTTTTTGACATTATTGGGACAACTCATTTCCTTTTGGGAAAATGGATGTAAGGAATTTGAAGAGTCACCACCTAACGAATTAAGGTGCGTTAGGGAACCTATTACGGGTCATTTATAACACTAATTGTATAACCAAAGATTGGGTAAGGACTTGAAGTTACTTCATGGGGAAGGTGTTAGCACCCCTCGAAGTCCACAACTGTGGGTCCCGGCCAAACTTACTTTGTGAATTAATCAAGTGCAGATAAGCAGTCTAAGCACACATATGTAAAAAATTGAAGGTTTTAACAAATTAGCAGTCTAAGCACACATATGTAAACAAGTAAAGGTTTTAACAGATTAGCAGTCTAAGCACACATATGTAAATGGGTGAAAGGGGGTCCTAAGTTATTTATCCTATAGGATTATACCCATGCAATACCCGGTAATCACTCCTCAATGAGGGGCTACACGTTGCATTAGCGCACATGTCATCATATCTTTTTCTACCCATTAACCCACCCCTTAGCGGTTATATAAGTGAGTTGATTAACAAACTCTAAGCGTGCTGTTACTCATCCCTTCCTTGTGGTCCCGGAGGAGTTTAGGACCTCTAAATTTGGGCAGTTCTAGACAATCCTATGGTATTTTAAAAGGGGGTAAAAATCTTGGCGACAAACAAATAACAAGTAGGACAAACAGATAGGTGAAGAAGCAATTAAGAGGCTCATGTTTACCTCCACATGTAATGCAAATAAACAACACGTCTCAAGCACAAAGTTAGGACAAATTTCTGAGAAAGAGTCCTAGGACAGGATGTCTAGGTGAACATTGATATACAGAACATGCAGCATTGTTTGAGAACTAAATGACAGGGTCCTAATCAGTTTTCCTACTGATTTCAAAACCTGTGAGACTCAGCAATAAACAAACAAAAATACAGTTTCTCATGTTTTTTACAAGGGAATTAATTATCTAAGGATTGCCTAGGCGTGGGACTATATGAAATCCTAGTTACAGGGACTGTTTAACAGTTTGAGATTATTCAACCTCTGAGCATACTGACCTAGGTGATACAAATTATACCCCATTTGTATGTAGAGACATAATACCTATGCGTGAGGCTTTTTTTTTTTAAGCCTTTTCATGGACAGTTATTTATTTAGGCGGAATAAACATGGTTCAAACAAATACAAACAGAGTTCCCTAAAACATGGTATGCATACCAAGGATGACTATTCTTTATTAAGGCAGGATTATTAACCCAGTAGCAGGATCTCTAAGTGAGAGAACTTATGCAGAATTAAAGCATGGAATAGCGATATGCAGTATACTGAAGCAATAAACGTGAAGACCCTAAGAACATGATATCTAATGCACAGGTTTAACATAGTTTGGATGCAAATAAACACGTCAACCCTAGAACATAATTTCTAATGTAGATTTGCAGAATGTAAAGCCTATATACATGATTTCTACCCGGCCTTACCCACAGTATCATACAACTACCCTCCTTTTTCATTAGTCACCCCAATATCTGTTTACAAATAACTATTACAGACCAATGATTGAATAAATTACATAAATAAAATATAAATTAAGCTATAGGAAGCCTGAAGTAGGCCCAAAGCAAGCCTGGGAGTACCAGGCCTTCCGTAGTCTCAAATGCCAAGGATTTCATAGCCAAGTTTGTGTCCAGGTGTGTCAGAGTTCCCTAAGGACCTCAAGGATCCCGGGCAGTGCTCATACCCAGACTTTTCACAATAGGGACTAAATATGTGCAGTGTGGAATGGCCAGCCCCAGTGTACCAGGGTTCAAAGGAATCTCAAAGGGATCCCAAGGCAGTACACACACTGGAGGGGTAGAACCTATTGACTTAAGAGTAAAGTGAGAGTGCTTGACATAGTTTTGAAAAAGGATTTTGGTAAAACAATATGAAGAGGACTCTAGGAGTGAAAAGGTTTGAAAATAAGAGATAGTTTAGTGGTAAAATAGTTTAAGTAAAAGTATTGAAACACTTTTGAAAACAGAACACAAATCAATTGGGAATACTTAGAAAACATGTTCCAAACAGGGATTGAGGGGATTGGGGACACATAGAATACACATCGATGTATGGTGGAGAACATAAAAAACAGGATGCACAAAAAATTTCAAGAATTTTAGTAGAATTACTAAGTTAGTTATAAAGGGGTAGGGACACAGAGCAACGATCACAGAATAACCATGTGGAAAACATACTGGACCAGTTAAGCATAGAGCCAGAGTTACTTTGGGATACTAGACACCTTAGCAAAGCAGATTAAACCAGAACCTAAGTAAACAGATTAGGCAAACAATCATAAGCATTCCTAATTCAAACACGCTGACATACTTAACAAGAAGATTGAAACATGATGGATAAAGCAGTAGACAGAATTGGACATACTAATCACACGTTTAACAGAACCAAATTCAGACATGCTAGGTGAAACAATAATTAAAGAATGTAATTTAGACATGCTAGTTACATATTGAACAAAAAGATAGTAAGAAGGAATAAGACTGGAAATCAATGAACTAAAGCAGCAATAGAACACATAGAGTTTGGACTTTGAAATTGAACCAGGACATACCAGTTAAGGACGGAAAGCACCGAGGATAGAGCAGAAGTTGTATAATAACTAATATTGGCTTACAGCCGGCTAGAGCAGTGAAAGTTGCAAGTAACAGAGAAGAACAAAGAGAGCCTTTTAAGTGTAAGAGAGTTTCTTTGAACTAGTGTTCGTGTCTAGAAGTGAGAATAGAGGAGAGTATATATAGTAGTTAAGAGCAGAGCAAAATAAGGTAAAGGAAATCAGTCTTCAACAAGTAAGGGAGCCACAGAATCAGTTATGCCCAAAAATCAGCATAGTCTTCCCTTAATTAAGGGTAATTACCCAACGGTAAAGGGGCAGGACACACAAGGAAAGAAAATCAAGTGCGCAATTAGGGGCAAATAAACAGGATTTCAATTAATGAAACAATTAGTGAAGCATCAGTAAATATCACGGCTAAATAAGGTAAGAAAACTAAGTAAGGTCGCGAATGAAGGAATAATCAAGAATCATCACATAGGTTTTAATAGAGCAAATCAGAATTTCAAAATAATACTGATTTAAGGGAAGAGAAAAATAAAAAAATAGGCTAAGTATAAACACACGGAATCAGTCGAGAAATCGAATCAGAAACCCTAATAGAGATATACTAGGGTAAAAATCACAAGACGTTTAAATTAGACTATGGAGAGATCATGAGAATCAAAGCATAGAACAAAATAATGTAGCAAGTAACACGGAAAAACTTCAAAAATCAGAGCAAAAATGTCAAAAATTAGGGTTTTAGCATAAACTTATTAGGGTTGAGGTAAACTCAACATAAATCGGTCAAAACTCATAAGAACAGAACATTAATCGTTCAAATTAAAAAAACCTTTGGAGAAAATGATTTTCAGTAAACCCTAGCTTTAGGAAAACGGAAAATCACTTAGGAAACCAGAAACTTTTTCATGAAAAACATATGAAATAGGTTCGATTCTTCTCAGATCTGTACAAATCTGAGAAGATCAAAAGACAAAGTTAGGGTTTTTCAAAAGTAAGATAGAGATGAAGACATAGACTTAGAAATCCATAGATTTAGGCAAAAAATAGAAAGATCTTACTCAAAATCGAGCCATGGAAACCTGAAACAAGTAAGAAAAACCCAAAGGCGAAAGCAGACTAGCCCTGGTCCCTTGAGAATCTTCTCAAGGACCTTAGAGATGGAAGTACCCAGCATAGGGGAGGCCATTGGAGGCCTGGGGTGGTGAAGAACCACCATAGGAAGGAAGTGGGTGAGTGACGACGAGGGAGAGTTAAGGTTAGGATTAGAGAGCATCTGAGAGAGAAGGGGAAGGGGTGACGACGGGTGAGAGGAGAGAATGAGAGATTTGGGGGGGGGGGTCGTTTTAGGTTTTATTATGGTAATTAGGATCTGGGTCATTGATAAAAAATGATCAACGGCCATCATTAAACAAGAATTGGGTTGGGTAGGTGGGGTATTGGGCTGGTTTTATAAGGCATTGGTCTGGTTAGTTTTAGGCTGAAATTGAAATAAAAAGGTTGTTTGTTAAATACCCAAGTAATTGAATAAAAATTGATTTATGAAATAATTAACTAATTACAAAAGTGATTTTATGCATGGAAATATTTTTAAAAGTAATTATTTAGTATTTAAAAATGCAATGGACTAATTTCCAGTAAAAATAACACGAAAATTATATGCATGGGCTATAATTGCAAAGTTATTGTAATTATAGCCAAAAAGGTGCCAATTTGACTATTTATGGAATGATTTGGACTCAATAGGACCATAATAGTAATATTAAATCAAGACATGTTTTTTTTGAAATCATTTGTGATGCAATTTTATGATTATTTATAAGAAATAAAATACTAAGCCAATTAATAAAAAATGAAAAAATACCAATTGGTGCTAATGCATGATTTTTGAAGACATATACGCAATTAAAAAATTATTTTGGTAAAAATTGGGTATCAACAACTGCCCCTCTTTACCCGGAAAGAATGAAAGAGTTGTCGGGTAAAGATATGATGGCCAATTTCGACTGAGCAAAATGATTTGAGATTTAAGCCGCACTCTGGCTTCTGAGCTGTCTACATATCCCTGGTTTTACAGGAATCAAATCGTGTGTAGTTCTGGATCCATCGGGAAAATATATCGATGAAGTCATCACAATAACGGACACAATGTTTCGGGATAAGCGAATGATGGGTTATGGTGAGAGGCCAGGTTTTGAGATAACTGAAGGAACCAGAGCAGGATTGCGGTTGATTACCGGACCACCTGCAAGTAGAGATACTACAAGCATATAGTTGTGCGGAAATTTAAACATGATGCAGGTTCCCTTTGGACTATGAAAGTCGTCTTCGGACGGTTAGGGATGACGTCCTTAGACCATGATGTCCTGGGCCATGAATTGTTCGGTGAGAGATTTTCAGGCCATGGAATGATGTTCTCGGTCCATGAGGATGGTGCCTCTGAACTATGACGCCTTTGAATAATGATATGCAAGTCAAGAGAGATCCTCACGCCTTTGGATAAGTTGCCGATATTTCAGCCCATGAGATGCAATAATATGATGTCAACAAGACAAGGTTGAGTCTTGTGAAGGGCAGAGCTTATCCCAAAAGAAGAGAAAAATAGATAATGTTGGCGAGACAACGCTTAGTCTCGGCAAAAGAATGTAAATTGGAGGCAGAGCTTAGCCTTATGCAGGTATGGAGACAGAGCTTAGTCTCATGCAAATCAAGGCAGAGATTAGCCTTATGCAGATGGAGGCAGAGCTTAGCCTCATGCAGGATGCAGAGGTAGAGCTTAACCTCATGCAAGGTGGAGACAGAGCTTAGTCTCATGCAAATCAAGGCAGAGATTAGCCTTATGCAGATGGAGGCAGAGCTTAGCCTCATGCAGGATGCAGAGGTAGAGCTTAACCTCATGCAAGGTGGAGACAGAGCTTAGTCTCATGCAAGATTCGGGACAGGGCTTAGTCCTATGCAAATGAAGGCAGAGATTAGCCTTATTCAAAGGGATGTCAGAGGTTAGCCTTATGCAAATGGAGGCAGAGATTATCCTTATGCAAATGGAGGCAGAGCTTAACCTCATGCAAGATATGGAGGTAGAGCTTAACCTCATGCACGATGTGGAGATAGAGCTTAGTCTCATGCAAATGAAGGCAGAGATTAGCCATATGAAAATGGAGGCATAAATTAACCTTGTGCAGATAGAGGCAGGGCTTAGCCTCATGCAATATATGGAGGTAGAGCTTAACCCCATGCACGATGTGGAGACAGAGCTTAGTCTCATGCAAATGAAGGCAGATTAGACTTATGCGAATGCGGAGGCAGAGCTTAGTCTCATGTAGGTATGGAGACAGAGCTTAGTCTCATGCAAATGTGGAGGTATAGCTTAACCTCATGCAAGATGTGGGATAGGGCTTAGTCCCATGCAAATGAAGGCAGAGATTAGCCTTATGTAAATGCGGAGGTAGAGCGTAGCCTCATGCAGGTATGGAGACAGAGCTTAGTCTCATGCAAATGTGGTGGTAGAGCTTAACCTCATGCAAGATGTGGGACATGGCTTAGTCCCATGCAAATGAAGGCAGAGATTAGCCTTATGCGAGTGCGGAAGGCAGAGATTAGCCTTATGCAAGGGAAGGAAACATTTAGCCTTATGCAGAAAGTATAATGAATAGTAGATAGTAGCAGAATTTCTTAGCTGGTAGCAGATTTTGATAACGCCATATGTGAGGATTGTGACTTTGCGGCATGTCTATCCTTTATCCCTGCATCCAAAGAAAAATCGTGAGTTTTGTAAATGGGGGAGGTTGATTCGTGTCTCCGCCGGCTTTGATTGTCCTGCTTTGTGTGGTCTGATGATCCCGTTTGCATCATCGAGGTATCATTTTTCTAAATAGAGTTACCTTACAAGCAAGCATGCATAAATTTGTAAAGACATAGTAAACATGTACTTTAAGAAGTTTAGATGAACCGACAATCATGACAAGATCTGAGACATTGCAACCTCTTTTGTTATGGAATTTTGAGGGTGCTCCTCAAAATTCTTCCCCAGTTAGATGGATTGACATCTCTAATTGTTGTACATGCTACGATCGGCTGAACTTGCTTCAGAATTTTGAGGGTCCTCCTCAAAATTTTGCCCCAGTTTCCAATTGTGGGGGAAATAAGATTTTTATTGAATTGTGACCGAACCCACAGAGCTGCCTACATATCCCCTCTTAAACGGGAATCAGTTCGGGTTTAGTTCAATTTACATCATTTGAGAAAAGTATATAGAGTTGCACATAGTATCGCTTGATTGCATCTAAATTGATCGGTTTTGGCCAGACTTCTCCGTCCATTTTTGCAAGTATGAGAGCTTCTCCTGTCAATACCTTGTGAACTATGTACGGACCCTGCCAGTTGGGAGAGAATTTCCCTTTGTCTTCATCTTGATACGGAAAGATCTTCTTCAACACCAGTTGCGCCGGTGTGAACTGTCTAGGCTTGACTCTTTTGTTAAAGGTTCTGGTCATTCTGTTATGATAAAGTTGTCCGTGACACACTGCATTCATTATTTTCCCGTCTATGAGGGCTAGTTGCTCATAACGGCTTCTTATCCATTATGCGTCGCGGAGCTCAATTTTTTGTATGATTCTCAAGGAAGGAATCTCCACTGCAGCAGGAATAACAACTTTCGTACCATAAACCAGTAAGTAAGGAGTTGCCCCAGTTGATGTGCGAACTGCGGTGCGGTATCCCAATAAGGCAAATGACAACTTTTCGTGCCACTGTTTGTGATTTTCTACCATCTTTCTCAGTATCTTCTTGATATTCTTGTTGGCGGCCTCAACAACTCCATTCATCTGAGGTCTATAGGCTGTGGAATTTTTGTGCTTGATTTTGAAAGTCTCGCACATGACCTTCATCAGGTCACTGTTGAGATTGGAAGCATTGTAGGTGATGATTGATTCCGCAACTCCGAACCGACAAACAATCCGATCGCGGACAAAGTCTGCCACGACTTTCTTAGTCACTGATTTGTAAGATGCTGCTTCGATCCATTTTCTAAAGTAATCAATAGCTACCAAGATGAACCTGTGCCCATTTGAGGCGGTGGGCTCGATCAGACCGATGACGTCCATTCCCCAGACGGTGAATGGCCACGGTGAGCTAGTTGCATTGATCTCATTCGGTGGTACTTTTATCATATATGTATGTACCTGACATTGGTAGCACTTCCGAACATACTGGATGCAGTATGTTTCCATGGTCATCCAGAAATAACTGGCTCTGAGTATCTTTTTGGCCAAGACAAAACCTTTCATATGCGGGCCGCAGGTCCCAACATGTATTTCTTCAAGTAGCTTATAAGCTTCCTTTGCGTCAACACATCTCAGTAATCCCGAGTCGGGAGTTCTCCTGTCTACTTCTTCTTCCACATGGGCACATTATGCCGGCTGGCTATGGATCTTCACTGGAATAGGATCAATGAAATTCTTGTCTGGATATTGTATCATGGATGACAAGGTGGCTAATGCATCAGCAAATTCGTTCTGAATCCCGGGGACATGTTGAAATTCTGTCTTTGTGAACCTCTTTCTCAATTCCTGCACATGGTGCAGATATGGCAATATCTTGGAATTCTTGGTAGCCCATTCTCCTTGTACTTGGTGTATAAGCAAATCTGAATCGCCGATTACCAGAAGCTCTTGAATATTCATGTCGATGGCCATGTTGAGTCCTAGTATGCAAGCTTCATACTCTGCCATGTTGTTGGTGCAAGGAAATATGAGTTTGGAAAATACCGAATAGTGTTGGCCAGTTTCCGATACCAAAACAGCTCCAATGCCGACTCCTTTGAAATTTTCCGCTCCATCAAAAAACATCCTCCAACCATCATAAGATTCAGCAATGTCTTCTCCTATGAACAATACTTCTTCATCGAGAAAATACGTTTTCAAGGGTTCATATTCTCCTCCAATAGGATTTTCTGCAAGATAATCTGCCAATGCCTGTCCTTTGATCGCTTTCTGATTCACATAGATGATTTTGAACTCACTCAGCAGGATTTACCACTTAGTCAGCTTGCCAGTGGGCATGGTTTTTTGGAAGATATACTTAAAGGGATCCATCATTGATATGATATATGTTGTGTAGGCACAAAAGTAGTGTCTCAGCTTCTGAGCGACCCAGGTTAGAGCACAACAGGTACGTTCCAGTAGAGAATATCGTGCCTCGTACGGAGTGAACTTCTTACTCAGATAATAGATAGCCTATTCCTTTCTCCCTATCTCGTCATGCTGCCCCAAAACGCAGCAGAAAGATCCATCTAGTAGTGCAAGGTAGAGTAATAAGGGTCTACCTGGCTCTGGCGGAACCAATACTGGTGGCGTTGATAGGTATTCCTTGATTCTGTCGAAGGTTTTGATATCCTCGGTCCATTTGGTTGCAGCGTCTTTTTTTAAACATCTTGAAGATTGGTTCACATAGGACTGTGGACTGGGCTGTGAACCGACTGATGTAATTTAGCCATCCCAGAAAACTCATTACATCCATCTTGTTCTTTGGTGGTGGCAGCTCTTGGATAGATTTGACTTTTGATGGATCCAGTTCTATTCATTGGCGGCTGACGATGAACCCAAGCAATTTTCCGGCAGGAACCCTGAATGCACACTTTGCAGGGTTTAATTTCAAGTTGTATTTCTGCAATCTGTTGAAGAACTTCCTCAAATCTACTATGTAATAGGTGGCTTTCTTGGACTTGATGATGACGTCGTCCACATATACCTCGATCTCCTTATGTATAATGTCATGGAAGATAGTAGTCATAGCCCTCATGTAAGTGACCCCAGCATTCTTTAGGTCGAATTGCATCATCTTATAACAGTATACTCCCCACGGCGTGATGAAAGCTGTTTTCTCAGCGTCCTCCTCGTCCATCCAGATCTAATGGTAACCCGCGAAGAAATCCACAAATGACTGGAGATCATGTTTGGCACAATTGTCAATTAGGATGTGTATGTTTGGAAGAGGGAAATCATCGTTTGGACTGGCTCGGTTGAGATCCCGGTAATCGATGCAAACTCTGACCTTTCCATCCTTCTTTGGTACTGGCACGATGTTGGCTAACCATGTTGGGTATTCAACCACCCTGAGGACCTTGGCGTTGATTCGTTTGGTGACTTCCTCCTTGATTTTCAAACGCATGTCAGGCTTGAACTTCCGGAGCTTCTGCTTCACTGGTGGGCACATTGGATTGGTAGGAAACTTGTGAGCCACGATTAATGTTCTTAGTCCGGTCATATCATCGTACGACCATGAAAATACATCTTCATACTCCTTCATGAATTATGTATACTCTTCTTTCTCTGGCACTGATAGGTGGATACTGATACGGGTTTCTTTGACAGCCTCTGAATCTCCCAAGTTCATTACCTTGGTCTCAACCAGATTGAACCTAGGCTTGTTCTCAAAGTCCTCTATTTCTCTGACGATTTCCTCGGGTATGATATCTTCTTCTGAATCACTGTCCTTTTATTGCATTGTCTCATTGCATGTCACAGTCATTGGTTCATCAAGATAGGAAATAGTAATGCATTTAGATAAAAGTATGAGAGAAAGGTGATAATAATAAATACTAATTCATTGAAACGTAAAAGCGATTTTCAATAATTTAAACAAATGTTTTGGAATATTGGGGATTTTATTTAAAATAGAAAAATGCGAAAAGGAAATCATTAGCAAATAAATAAACAGTGCTTGTTCAGTCTTGCTACCCCGGGACTCGTCGGGCCCTAGATGGTGTGACAGTCCAGTTTCGGAGGAATGATCCCTTGCTCATGGCTTTGATGGTACTCTTGCTAGCATAGACAACAGTAAACAACTAAGGGGTGGACGAGGGGGTTACTTTGACCATGACATTGATGCCCTTGGGAGTGGTGGAGACTTCATTAATCTTCAGGATGTCATCTTTACACATGATGAAAATTCCTCCTGACAGACCCACAACTGGGCTTTGGATTGTTTTAGAAAAGCCCAATTCCCGAATCAGGTGCTTGTGTTCAGTCATCTTGATTTCCAGGAGAACAAACATTGCAGGTTTGTGCAGCTTGACCATTTTTGCACAGTGTATCCTAAATTCCCCTCTGTTAGCCCCCTAGCATTCCAGATGATGAAGTTTATTAGAAATTTGGGGTTGGTGGGTGATTTCCTTTTCAGGCATTTGACTTTCCCCTCGACTGATGAGCTCTCTTAATTCTCCTTTGCAGGAGTGTCTTGAGTGGTTGTCCGTACCATTTTTGGGTTTAATTTCATAGTTGAGTCACCTAAGTCTTGTTCTAAGGCTAGCCTTAGCTTTACTCCGCACATCACCATGCTCCTTGGGCATAGTACGATAAGCATTTCTCCCGAAGGCCCTCTGAACTGTATTAGTTCCTCCTATTGCAGGAGCATTGATTTTGTTTTGGGCACTCCCGGGCTTGCTATAATTTCCTCCAGTTCTGTGTTGGTTGCCTCTAGGTGTTCGTGGACACATTTATACTCTACCATGTGAGATGCCTTTTGTTGTCGGGACATTGTCCATGTTGGTGCCCATAGGGAGAAGGATGGGTTGGGAATTCCCTCCCCTGAGGAGACTAGTGAGAAGAATGGGAGGGTGTGGCTTATCTGCTCCATGATGGAGCTCAGCTGGTTTGTTGACAAGGTTTGCTAACTCAGGTCTACCTGGGCTTGCATCTGTGTAGCTAACCATATCTAATGTCCATAGTTCAGCATTGCAGGATTTAGACTCACAGTGACTACTTTGACTAGGTAATGGGGGTTTTGGATGATTACTGTGATAGGCATTGATCTGATTGTGAGAGTTAAAAAGAATGCAGTCCCTTTGTAGGGACATATCCAGCCATGAGGTTGAGATGTGTTTCATGGGTAAGGGTGTCGATGTCACAAGGATGGGAACTAATTCCTCTCCTTGGTTCTGCATTTGGACATTGGTGGTGTGATCATCTGGATTGTTCTCCATTTTTGGTATTTTGATTGACAGTGAGATTATCATCTCATGCCATGCACAGGTTGTCCTTTAAGTTATCTTCTCTTTCATTTGGGTTATGTACATGAAAATCCCACAACATTTGAGATCTTTGGGACGCGACAACGTTAGTCAAATTATCTAAGGGGAAATGATAAGGGTAAACAGGGGACATAAGATTTTGAGTGAACAAGTCACTCAAATGAATTAAATCCATTACCCTTGGTAGTATTATCCCCTGATTTTGGTGCATGTGTGGCTCCCACTGATTGACTTTTATTGAGGTAGGTCGGTACCATATTTGGGATGGATACTTGTGAGGTATATTTACCCAAAATAGGTGTATATCTTTGGTCAGGGGATGCGTGTGTGACAATTGGTGCTTGTGTGTTGTAAGGGTGTGCACCCGCTGCATGGTCTATTTTGGGCACAAGTTGTGGCATGTATTCAAGGCGTGGGCTGCTTTCCAATGGCTCAATTGCGTATGTATTAGGCCCCCTGGCCTTTGCTACTAGTCCCGCTGGGATTTTTGCTGGTGTGGCCCATGTAGGTTTTTATGGGCCTGTTTAATTGGGTTTATCTGTTCCACAGCCCTTGTGCCGCCCTCAGAATGCCAAACTTACTTGAGTTTGGCATGCGCATCCCGCTTTTCGGTTTGGTGTCTATTGTTCCTAGTTGCCTGAGTTTATTTTTCTCCACTACTCTTATTTTTCATCGTGTTCTCCGTGTAAATTCCACCACTTTCCAATCCCGTTCCTCCTACGCACTTAGGCTCGTCGTCGATGTTTCAGCCTTCTCATGTGTCCACTGTGATGGTTGGAGCAGGAATTTCTAGAGAGATGTACTATTATCCCACACTCGTTGCACATTATACCCTCACCCTCATACTCGATTGGCTTCCTATGTTCTCCGATTATCACACCGGTTTGGAGGGGTACCTCAATGGGCACTTGGATACAGATCCGTGCATATCTACCTCTTAAGAAAGAGGAGCACATATATATCTTCAATAAGTTTACCTACCTTTTTCCCCACCTTTTCTAGGATTTCCCTATTGTAAAAGTCAATAGGCAGTTAGGGTTGTCTAATCCAAATGATCGTGGTTTGGATTTTTGAATCGGCCAGCACAAATTGGACTCCCAGTTTCTGACTGAGAGAAAATGTCCCATGATAAACTATGGGTCTCCATACAGGGCATTCGTCATGTTCTCTTCTTTCTAATATTTTTACGATGAAGAAGTCTCGCCCAGATCTATGTGAATTAGATGCTCAGTAGGATTCCATAATTGTTGTACCTTGGATTTTAGGACACGGTGTGGTGCTTTCTTCCCAAAGACCTTAATGGTAATTGGGAATCTCCAAGGATGGTAGATTCTCATTTTTTGCTCTTGACTTAGGATAATAGACTTGGGGGTGTCTTCTAATTCAGGCATTATTTCGATTTGGTGGTACTGAGGATGGTAAATACTTGACTTTGTCAAGTTTTTCTCCGATAAAATCTCTTTGAATGCGTTCTTTTTCTGAGTTATTTCCACTTCCATAGGTGCTGAACATAATGTCAGGTGGATCGGGTAGTTTTAGTATTAGTGTTGGTATTTGGTCTTGTGCAGCGGTGGGATGGGGCCATCTGAGGGGGAGGGGGAATAATTGTAGAGATTGGGGTGAGCCAAATAATGTGCGGATATTACCCATAGGTATAGGCCGAAACCAGGAGTCACGTGGCCAAATAAAATATTGTCAACACATTAAAATTATAACCCACAACTGTTACCATTAAATCAAGGGATATTTTTTGCGATAAAAATAACAATGGGGTATTTTTGGATCAATAGGTGGACGAAGAATTATTTTAAACCGTTTATCAAATGATATGGTTAGTTTTGACCCTTTTCCGTTAATTTAACGATATTTTTATTGAAGTATTTCTCATTTCTTTCATGCGTCCGCTTGTCATAAATGTACACTCGATATGATATTGCAAATAAAGTTTATTTACAATATTTGAGTTACATAACCGCAAAGGGTTCTTTATTTTTCCTTTTATGTTTACCTACTTCCCCGATGAAAAATTGCAGGTCAGTCTCTTATTGGGCTATCGACAAAGTATATATTGGGCAACAGTTGGGTAAGTATCTTGCTTCGCTAGCAACTAGAGTGCTTGGATTGGATTGTTCTCTCTTAATGTAATAACTGAACTTCAAGAATTATATAGTTCCTCTTAACAGGTACGTATAATTCTATATACTAGTCTTAAGGTACGGACTTTTGTGCATCTATTACATCTTGATGATATGTTTAAAATAATTATATAAATACTATATTAAAATTATGTTTAATTTATAAAAAAAAAGTTTACATAATTCAAATAAGAAATTTTTTTATATAATATATTCAACATTAAAAATTTATAAGCAATTCACATAAGTAAGGATTAAATGCGCAAAATTTAATTAGTTAAAAACTTGGAAATATTAGGGAAAATTTAAATGATAATTTTCGACAAATGATGTGAGTATATAATTACTGATTAACGTGCATTTTATAGTTCCAATTATTGTTCTATTAAAGTTCAAAATTAAATGGTGATGACTTTGGACTTCCATTTTTAAGGTTAAAAGGTCATTAAACTTTACATAAGGATTTAATCTATCGATTTTATGTGAATTTGCAAAAAATATCCTTTGAACATATACAACAACAAAAATTCAATAAAATCTCACAAGTGAAATCTGGGAAGGGTAGTGTGTACGCAGACTTTACCCCTTACTGAGGGAGTAGAGAAGCCTTTGAGCATATCTTTTAAAAAATATTATTATTTGTGTGGCCTAAGATTAAATCTTTAAATTATGGATATTTGTTAATCCATATTCTTTTATCATAATTTCTCAAAGATTTATCAACTAATATAAATAACTTAATATATAAAAAAGTACCTTGAGTCCTTTGTTGGAATCAATAGAAAAAGAAATAACTTTCTTTGCTAATTTATTACGTTTAGGTGAATAGCCACCAGATTTGGTAGGATTTTTGGAAGCTTTGACGCTCGTAGGCTTTAAAATTTTTCCATTCATATAGATTTTACATTGAACTTTATGTAATGACCCGATCGGTCTTTTTGAGGTCTAGCGCATTATCTGGCGGTTTGAGGCCTTGAGTAGCTTAATTTCATATTTTATGACTTGTACGCATAGTCAGAATTTAATTTCGGAAAGTTTGGAGTTGATTTGGAAAGATAATTCTCAATTCGGAAGCTTTAAATTGAAAGAGTTGAGCAAGGTTTGGCTTTTGAGTAAACGACCTCGGAATCAGGATTTGAAGGTTCCAATATATTCTGTATGATAATTTCGGACTAGGGCATATGTTCGGGTTGAGTATCGGGTGGTTCGCGAGCATTTCAACACTTATTATGGAAAGTGGGCATTTTGAATGTTTTGGAATTTCCTAAGTTTGGTTTGAACTGAACTTTGATTTTATCGATGTCCATTGGGGGTTTCGAGCCATGGAATAGGTTCGTATCATAATTTATTATATGTACGTAAAGTTTGACGTCATTCCGGAATGTGTAAGTATGTTTCGGACGCGTTCGTCAAAGTTTGAATGTTTGAAAGTTGAAAGAAATATTTTGATCGTTGATTCATGATTTTTATGTTATTTTTGGCGTTTCGAGCCTTTTGATAAGTTTGATTAAGGCATTGGGACTTGTTGGCGAGATTGGACGGGGTTCCAGGAGCCCCGGGTGAGTTCCGGGGTGGTTTCAGATCATTTCTCCGTGTTTTGCTGCTGCTGTTGCTGGTTCTGGTATTGTTCATCGAGAATGCATAGGTGTTATCACGTTCGTGAAGAGGGATTTTTTGCTGCTAGATTTTTGTGCTTTGCGTTCACAATTAGGGCATCGCATTCGCGGAGGGGAAACTGGGCCTGGGAGATTTTATCCTTCGCGTTCGCGTAAGGTGCGACGCTTTCGCGAAGGTTTTCCTAGTAAATCATTGCATTCGCTAGATTTGATTCGCGTTCGCAAAAAGCAGTTTTGGAGACGGAGCTGGTAGTCTTCACGAACGCGAGGGATTTTTCGCGTTCGTGAAGAATATCAGACTTGGCAGTGTTGTTTTAAAATCGGGAGTTTGACTCAAATTTCACCTCATTTCTTCCATGGGAGCCGACTTTGAGGCGATTTTGGAGCGTCATTTTCATCATCAGTATTGAGGTAATTGATTTCTACACTTTGTGAGTTAAATATATGGTTTATATGTGGATTGAAACATGCAAGTTTATGGAAATTGTGGAACTTTAGGAGAAAATCCATAATTCAATGTTTTTGGATTTTTACCACCAAAATCGGACATGGAATTTGAAATAAATTATATATTTGAGATCGTGGTGTTACTGTTAATATTTATCTTCAAAATTGTTTGAAATCCAGACACGTGTCCCGAGGGTTGACTATGTTGACTTTTCGAGCGGGGTTGGAAATTGCTATAAATTGATTAATTATCAGTGTTGGAGTATATTTTTATTGGTTCATGTTGTTTGACTAGTCTCAGATCGTTTGGATTTAAACTAAGGAATTAGAGAGGCTTTGGAGCCGGTTATTGGAACTTCCGAGTGAGGTAAGTCTCCTGTCTAACTTTGTGAGGGGGAAACCACCCCATAGGTATTAAAATTGGTATGTTATACTAGTTGTGGGTGTTGTGTACGCAAGAGGTGATGAGAGTCCATACGTAGCTAAAACATGTTTATGTCCGGGTAGACTTAGGAATCTATCATGTAATATTTGAGTTTTTTGTACCTAATCTGCTAGCTTGATTAATTGAATTTATAATTGGAATCAATTAGGAATATATATTAGGTCTAGCCTTATCACCTTGAGTTGTTGGAAAAATGTTTGATAAACGGTAAAGGTTATATCTACTTTATGCTCCTGTACTTGTACTGTAAACACGTGACTCGTAATTTGATAAGTTCCTTCCTTTATTGTGGATCAGACCGAACACCTCAGCACTATATTGAGAAGCATCTATGGTTCGCGTCGGTCCACCCTTGGTAGTGTACACACCACTCTGGATCGGGTCGTACGACCTCGAGATAATCGTGCGTGTTACCGCTAGCAGTGTGGATATTCATGAGATTCCCCTTTTATTGGGACCTGGCATTGATGTGGTATTCCTTACCCGTTTGAGACTACATTTGATATTTTTGATCTGTTGAGATAACATATGATATTCGAGAGATTTATATTGGCAAAAGAAATGTTGGAGGATTGTGTTAGTTCCCGTTTTACCTCATTATTACTGTTGTACTTCAAATATGTTTATGATTTATCATACTGCTTTATTGGACCACTAGTAAGTGTCGATATCGATACCTCATCACTACTTCTCCAAGGTTAGGCTAGATACTTACTGGGTACATTTTGATTTACGTAGTCATGCTACACTTCTGTACTAAATGTATAGGATTTGACAGGTTCATTTGGTGGTCATCTAGGCGCGTAGGCGCATATGCCAAGTGGACTTTATGGTGTTCTGCATTCCAGGCTACGTACCGCAGCCCACAGAATCTCCATCGTATCATTTAATTTACCCTGTCTAACTTATATTCCAGATAGATGCTGCATTATTATTGTACTTCTTAGTAAACGCTCGTGCACTTGTGACACTAGTTTTGGGGATATTCTAGTTGATGTTTACATATTTTCATATTATTATCACCTTTTGTTTTTATGCATTACTGATTATGTATGTACCCATGATTTTAAATGTGTAAATTTCCTTACTTAATACGTTTATGATTTCGAAAGTAATAAAATGGACAATTAACGTATTAGTTCACAGTTGGCTTGCCTAGCAGCAACGTTAGGCACCATCACGGTCTATAGCGGGTTTTGGATCGTGACAAATTGGTATCAAAGCTCTAGGTTCACTTGGGTCTCACAAGTCATGGGAGAGTCTAGTAGATTTTGCGGATCGGTATAGAGATGTCTATACTTATCTTCGAGAGGCTATGGGGTTGTTAGGAGCACTTTCCTTCTTGATTCCTAATCGTGCAATTTTATTCCATTGATACTTATGCCTTCATTTCCTTCGTACCCACTCTTATATGATGTTGAGCACTTGTTATCAATTGGGCATCGAGGAGTTGTAATGGTACTGCAGATATGGTACAGGATGTTTCACCCTACGTGTTCGAGTGGGATATTATTGTCGCCTTGTGGAAGGGTGCTATGTCATTTCCGCGCAGTGCTAGTGCTGCCTATGGTTTTGAGTCTAGGCACAGTGTATTATGAGGTCATGCTTTGTTGTCGCACAGTGTTGATGTGAATGGTATGGTGCTTGTTTATGTGTCCCGACAGTGAATGACTCAAAAATATGATTACTCGGTTCCTAGTTTAGAGGTTTAGCATTTAGTTCTGGCGGAGAAAAGGCAATTGGGCATGGATGTTCAGGCCTTGGTTGACCTTTGTGGAATGGTGTCGTTTTCCTTATTGGAACGCATAAAGGCCCATCAGTGTTAGGGTCTCCATTGATTTGCCTCTGGGCATGGTGTAATAGAACGGTGCCTAAGCAGCGGTTATCAGGGATGGAGGTGTATGGTGGCTCCAGAGTCGAATCGGTCCTTCGAATGTTGATGGATCGAGGGAGATGATCTTTATGGAGTATTAGAGTTGGTGGAAATTTATCTGTTCGGGTTCTACAACAATGGATTACAATTTGAGGTAGTATTTTGGCAGCAAAGAGGGAGGAATGACATGGTGGGAGGTGTCTCGCGGTGATTGAATTGCTACAAAGTCAAGTATGAACATCATAGATCGAGAATTTTCTTAAGGGGATGATTTAACTGAAGTGGGAGTGGCAAAGTAGTGTATGCATTCTGTGGTAGGATAGCCACATGCCTTGAGAAAGTTTAGATCAATTTGGAGCATCATGGTGGATAATGACTAGGTCTACGGATTTTATTTGGGATGGTGGCTACTGTGTTGAGGAAGGTTGAATATGACAGAAAGGAGTTTGCCTGGAATGAAGATGGGTGTAAAAGTGTGATTGTCATTATGGGATGCAATGTGACTTCGAGTTTGGAATGTGTTATCCGACATTCAGTTGTTGTCAAGGGGGAATGAACTGTGACGAACTGACCGGTTGTTTTGAGCATTTGCACTTTGCTCGGTAGTTTGAGGGCATCGTATGCTGTATTATGACTTGTGTGAATTGTTGGTTTTGATTTTCAGGTTTTTTGAAAGTGATTTAAAAGAATGAATTTACTGTTTAAAGCTTTAAGTTGGAAGAGTTGACCAAGTCTGACTTTTGTGTATTTGACCCCAGAATGGAGTTTTGATGGTTCTGTTAGGTCCGGATGGTGATGTTGGACCCCTGATATGCACGGAATTGCATTTGGATAATTCTAGAATATTTTGGCGCTAATTGGCAAAAATTGAAAATTTGATAGTTTGGAAAGTTAATAAGTTTGACCGAGAGTTGACTTTGAGGATATCAAATTCGGATTGTGGTTTTGTGTATTAGAATGGCTTCGTTATGTCATTTTGGACATGTTTGGAAAATTGAGTTCATTCCGGGTTGATTTGATAAGTTTTACCGAAAGTTTTGGAAGTTAGAAGTTCAAAGTTCATTCAAGTTTGAATTAAGGTGCGATTCATCATTTCGATATTGTTATGTGTGATGTGAGGCCTCGAGTAGGTACGTATTATTATATGGGACTTGTTGGTATATTTAAACGGGGTCCCGAGTGGCTCAAGTGAGTTACGAACGTGGCTCAGATCATTTTCCTCTTGTTGCATTGCTGAAAACTTTCTGGTGCTGGTGTGCCGTATCTGCGGAGTCTTGGTCGCAGAAGAGACAAGTGGTTGGGTGAGGTTGTTCGTTGAAGCGGAGAATTTCGGCGCATGTGCGGATACGCAGGTGCGATGAATTGGAGTGCAGGCGCGAAGGTCTTCGCATAAATGGAGTTTTGTTATCGCAGGTGCGAGGGGTACTGGGCCAAGCTGTTTTCACAGAAACAGAGAATTGTTCCACAGAAGCGGGGGTTGCAGCTGCGCCAGTGTGACCGCATATGCGAAAATGCTGGGCAGAATTATATTTTCTAAGTCTTGGTATTTATTTCACATTTTGAGATAGTGGAGCTCGGTTTGGGCGACATTGGAAAGAAAACTCACCATGTGACTTGGGTAAGCATTCTTGTCTCACTTGTGATTATATTTCATGAATCTATCCTCGTTTATTGTCATTTGCTTAATCATTTTAAAAGAAAAATTGGGGGGGGGGG
>ML400620.1:62739-101893 GCA_005239525.1 Nicotiana knightiana | reverse complement strand
GAGTGCTTCGGAAGAAGGCTATGAGAATATTTATCGATTAATTAGCAACCATGAGTGAACTATATGAAAGGAAAAGTTAATTAGAATGCAATATGAGTGGTGAATAGACCATAACCCTGGAATATTTATCTCTACTGAATACATTACAATATTTCTTGTTACTTGATAATTATTTATTTCATAGAATTTTAGTATAAATTAGTACATCATTTCTTTTATATTGGCTTGGTTAAAGAACAATTAAAGTGAATTAGGTAGTAGTTTACACAAGTCTCTGTGGGTACGATATCTGGACTTAAAATCCTATATTACTTATCGACCACGTACACTTGCGTGTGCATTGGGATTTCGACCAACAGAGGGATTCTCTTCTATTGCTTCGCCTTTGACCAGATTAACCCAGAAGGGTGCTCTATTAAGATGGTCTGATGATTGTGAGGAGAGCTTTCAGAAGCTCAAGTCAGCATTGACTACAGCTCCAGTACTAGTTTTGCCTACTGGATCGGGTTCTTACACAGTTTATTGTGATGCTCCTAGAGTTGGCTTGGGAGAGGTATTGATGCAGGACGGTAGGGTGGTTGCCTACGCGTCCAGACAATTGAAGGTGCACGAGAAGAATTATCCAGTGCACGATCTTGAGTTAGCTGCCATTGTTCATGCCTTGAAGATTTGGCAGCATTATTTGTATAGAGTGCAGTGTGAGATTTTCATNGAGTTTACCTTACCTTCCAGTAGCAGAGCGGCCATTAGCTCTTGATGTTCAGGCCTTAGTAGGTCATTTGGTGAGATTGGATCTATCAGAGCCCCCCCGGGTGTTGGCTTGTGTAGCCTCCAGGTCTTCTCTTTATGATTAGATTAGAGTACGCCAGTATGATGATCCACATTTTCTTGTTCTTCAGGACAAGGTCCGTAGTGGTGATGCCAGGGATGTGGTTATTGTTGATGATGGGGTCATGAGGATACATGGCCGGATTTTCGTGCCCAATGTAGATGGGCTTCGAGATTTGATTCTAGTAGAGGCTCATAGTTCGCGGTATTCCATCCATCTGGGTGCCGCAAAGATGTATCAGGATTTGAGGCAGCATTATTGGTGGAGGATAATGAAGAAGGATGTTGTGGAGTTTGTGGCTCGGTGTCTCAACTGTCAGCAGGTCAAGTATGAGCACCAGAGACCTGGTGGATTGCTTCAGAGGTTTGATATTCCGGAGTGGAAGTGGGAGAGGATCACCATGGACTTCGTAGTTGGACTCCCACGGACTTCGAGGAGGTTTTGATGCTATATGGGTTATTGTGGAACGACTGACCAAGTCTGCACACTTCATTCCTGTTGGTACTACGTATTCCTCAGAGAGGTTAGCTGAGATTTATATCAGGGAGATTGTCCGATTGCATGGGGTTCCAGTTTCTATCATTTCCGACAGAGGCACTCAGTTCACATCTCAGTTTTGGAGAGTCGTGTAGAGGGAGTTGGGTACTCAGGTTGAGTTGAGCACATTGTTTCATCCTCAGACCGACGGGCAATCGGAGCGTACTATTCAGATTTTGGAGGATATGTTGCGTGCTTGCGAGATTGACTTTGGTGGTTCATGGGATCAGTTTCTGCCACTAGCGGAGTTTGCATATAATAACAGCTATCGGTCCAGTATCCAGATGGTTCCGTATGAGGCTTTATATGGTAGGAGGTGCAGATCTCCAGTTGGTTGGTCTGAGTCGGGCGAGGCCAGGCTATTGGGCACAAACTTGGTTCAGGATGCTTTGAGAAAGGCAAAGTTGATTCAGGAGCGGCTTCGCACGATGCAGTATAGGCAGAAGAGTTATGCGGACCGGAAAGTATGAGATGTTTCTTTCATGGTTAGGGATAAGGTGTTTCTGAAGGTGTCACCCATGAAGGGTGTTATGAGATTCGGGAAGAGAGGGAAGCTGAGTCCCAGGTTCGTTGGGCCATTTGAGGTGCTTCAGAGGATTGGGAAGGTGGCTTATAGGCTTGCTATGCCTCCCAGTTTATCGAGTATTCATCCTGTATTCCATGTTTCGATGCTCCAGAAGCATGTTGGTGACCCTTCCCATGTTTTGAACTTCAGCACAGATTCAACTCGAGGGTGATATGTCATATGAGGTGGAGCCAGTGGCTATTTTGGGTCGACAGGTCAGGAAGGTGAGATCTAAAGATATAGTTTCAGTGAAGGTTCAGTGGAGAGGGCATCCGGTGGAGTATTCCACCTGGGAGACGAGCGGGAGATGCGGGACAGATATCCTCACTTATTCGAGGCTCGAGGTATGTTTCTAGACCCGTTCGAGGACGAACGTTTATTTAAGAGGGTGAGGATGTAACGACCCGGCAAGTCGTTCCGTGAGATTACTCTGTTTCCCCTATTTCTGCACTTGTTATATATCGCTATCCTGTTTTTGATGTGTTGGGTCAGTTGGTTTGGGTCCGGAGTGGTTATGGTGAGAATTTAGGCATTTAGCCTTTTAAAGTTGCCTAATAGTTGAGAAAGTCAACTAAGAGTTGACTTATTAGTAAACAACCTCGGAATCCGTACTTTATGGCTCGGATAGCTTCGTTAGGTGATTTGGGACTTAGGAGTGTGTTTAGAATATTTTTGTGATGTCCGGTGTGGAATTAGGCTTGAACTGGCGAAAGTTAGTTTTTGGCGATTTCCGGTCGGCAGTGGAAAATAGGCTATCGGGGTCGGAATGGAATTTCAGAAGTTGGAGCAGGTTTGTAATGTCATTTTGGATATGTCTGCAAAATTTCAGGTCAATTGGAGGTGTTTTGGTTGGTTTCGGCGTTGTTGGAAAAATTTGGAAATTTCAAAGTTCTTAGGCTTGAATTTGATGTGATTTTGGTGCTGTTGCGTTGCTTTGGTGTTTCGAAGGTTCGACTAAGTTTTAATGATGTTATGGGATATGTTGGTATGTTTGGTTGAGGTTCCGAGGGCCTCGGGTGTGTTTCGGATGGTTAACGGATCGATTTTGAGTTTTGGAATTTGGCTGGTTTGCTGGTGTTTCTGCAATAGAGTTTTACTCTATGCGTTTGCGGTAGGGGGCTCACGTTCACATAGAGTGTTTGATGGAAGGGGGCCAGTTGTTCTATGCGTTCGCGGGAGAAGGGGTGCGAACGCGGAGTGTAAGTGCTGGGTGGTCATCGTGATCGCGGGGGTGTGTGTGCGTTCGCGTAGAGTTGTGGGCTTTTTGAGGACCATGGGTATTCGTCTATGCGTTCGCGTGCCAGGGGGTGCGTTCGCGAAGGCCTGGGGTAGCAGTGCTTCATGTTCGCGGGCTTGAGGCCGCGTTTTCGTAGAGTTAAATTAGGGGCTTGTTGGATTGTTCTACGTGTACGCGGTCCTAGTGACGCGTTTGCGATGAAGGAATATTTTAGCTGTGCAGAATGTTTAGAAAAGCCTGAGGTGCGAATTGGCTTATATTTTCCCCCATTGTTGCATGCGAGTTGAGAGCTATTTTAGAGGGATTTGAAGGGAAATCAAGGGAATCACTTGGAGGTAAGGTTTTCAACTTCATAACTCGTTTTTATGTCAATTCCTACGTGATTAAACCATAAAATTTCTGGAATTGAACCAAATTTGGGGAAGAAGAGTGCATGGAAAATTTATTTTTCTTTTGAGGATTTGAGTGGGCAATTGTGGTCCGATCTTGATGTTCTTGGTATATACGGACTCGTGGGAGGATAAGGGTTCTTGTGATGTAATTTTTATCGGATTCCGAGTCATGGGCCCGGGGCTCGGGTTTGACCGAATTTCGAGATTCTTGTATAATTTGATAAATTTCGATTGGGTTGAGTTCCTTTGATATATATATTGATAATTTTAACTGGTTTTGGCTAGATTCGGAGCAATCGGGAGCTAATTTGAGGGGCAAAAGCATATCGGACTAGTGTTGTGGCCCGGTAGAGGTAAGTAATGGTCATAAATCTTGTCCTGAGGGTATGGAATCCCCGACTGCATTATTTTCTCATTGATTTTGGAATGGCGCACGTGTCGGATGACGAGTATGTGGCGCGTACTGATTTATGGATTGGACTAGGTCCTCTCCGAGGCAACTAATGAGTTGCATATTTACTCAAAACCTTATGTTAAATTATGTTCGAAAGATTTGTGAAATATTTGGGCTATAAGCCGTGTTAGGGGCCTCGTGCCGATCTGTTTAGACCCTTTGAGGGATTTGTACTGTTTGTTTTCCTTACTACCTGTTGATGATTTTACTCAGCATCATTGTGCATACTGTTTTATTTGAAACTCAGCCTGATTTACACTACATGAGCATTAAAATGATGTTTTCGGGTCGAGTACCTTATTTTACTAATTCGCCCGAGGGGCTTTTCGAGTGGTTCCATCGAGTGGGGCCGAGGGCCAAGAGTGATGGTGAGGTGCTGAGTGATATTAGCGCTTGGGCTGAAGGAGCCCCTCCGGAGTCTGTACACACCCCGGTGAGTGCACCAAGTGCGAGTGACGACTGATTGGGAGGCATGAGTGACTGTGAGGTGCTGAGTGATATTAGCGCTTGGGCTGAAGGAGCCCCTCCGGAGTCTGTACACACCCCGGTGAGTGCACCAAGTGCGAGTGACGACTGATTGGGAGGCATGAGTGACTGTGAGGTGCTGAGTGATTGTGAGGTGCTGAGGGATTGTGAGGCATGCCCAAGGGGCTGATTATGAAGCATGTTTTTGCCCGAGGGGCTACTTATGATTTAACTACATTCATTTGCATACCAAATATTTGTTTTAAAGTTGTTAAAAATGTGACGACCCAAAGGGTCATCACCTATGTTATTACCCACCCCGTGCTTCCGAGCCTTGAAAACCTCTTTTGTAATTTCCTCGATTCGCGTGCGTAGTCCGGGCATGTAGCCGGACAACTTAAATATGAAATTCTGTGAAAAATGCTAAGATTTGATATTAAAATAAATAAATTTGACTTCGGTCAACAGTTTGGGTAAACGGACTCGGACCCGTGATTTGACGGTCCCAGAGGGTCCGTAGAAAAATATGGGACTTGGGCTTAGGTCCCAAGCCCGAGGAATGAATTTTTGAGTGAATTTGTTTTCTGAAAATATTTAAGGAAATTAAAAATGAAATCTGATTAGAAAGTGATGGTATCGGGCCCGTATTTTGGTTCCGGCGCTCGGTAGCAGTCTTATATATGGTTTAGGTCCTTTCTGTAAAGTTTGGTTGAATTCGGGTTCCGTTTGAAGTGTTTCAGACTTAAAAATGGAATACTTGATATTTTATGAAATTTGATAGGATTCATGGACTTTGAAGCTTAATTTGGTGTATATGATATTTTTTTGGTGATTTGATCGCACGGGCAAGTTTGTAGGATGTTGTGTGAGTAATCTGCGAAATTTGGTGTCTTTCTGAGATGTATAGGTCAGTTCGGCACATTGTTAGCGAAGTTAGGAAGCTTAAAATTCCTAAGTTTGGTTCTTGAGGTTTGGGGGTGTGATTTCGAGTTTTAGCGTTGTTTTGAGTGTTCCGAAGGCTTGAGCGAGTCTGTGTTATGATTTGGGACTCGTTGGTATATTTTGTCGGGGGCTCAAGTGGACCAAGGGCCTCCCGGACCCCGCACGAGGCCAAAAAACCAGCAACAGCCACTGCTGGTGCACAACTACTGGTGTGGCCGCATGTTCGGAGTCTTCATCGCAGGCGCGACTCCGCAGGTGCGTAGTCTTCATCGCAGGCGCGACTCTGCTGGTGCGGAGTATTCTTCGCAGGTGCGGGACCGCACTTGCGGTCCCAAAGTCGCAGGCGCGAAAATCCCTGTGAGGCAGACTTATTTAAGGATAAAAACACGGGTTTCTTCATCATTTTTCAAGTCCCAAACTCCATTAAAAGACCTTAGAGCTTGGGAGGGGCTGTCCAAAGCCATTATCATCCAAGGTTAGCAATTTCTCCCCTAAGTTGTCAATTATGCATGGAATTCAACTACTTTTATTCTTGAACATGCCAATTCATGGGAAAATTGATAGAACTTCTAGGGCTTTGATAATTAGTGAATTATCCCATATTAGCCATAAATTCTTGAATAAATTATATAATTTCGCTCCTCCTCCAAGAATTTTCGAAATCCGAACGTGTGGGCCTGCGGTCGAAATTCCTAATTTCGTCAAGAATGCTTCACTTTGGGATTCCTTGTTAATTATCCTTCTTGGGACTGAAATTAATTTAAATATACTGTGTTTGGCTAGTTGTGAGCCGTCAAGAGTAGTTTCGCAGTCTCGGGCGCATCCGTTGATCCGGTCCTTGGTCCGAGGAGTGCTTTTATCGAGGTGATTCTCCTTTCTAACCTTGTGAGAGGGAAATTGTCCCTCCATGTAACCTTGTTTTCTATGTGATCTTGATTGGGGGCTACGTACGCACCAAGTGACGAGAGTCCGTACGTAGTGGCTATTACTTCTTCGTGCGGGTAGTTAGGAGACAGCATGTTCATTGTTTTTCCCTGTGGTAGCTTAAATATGACTTGTATTCTTGTGTGATACTTTATTGTTATCTTTGAACGTGGTGATACTTGGTTTCAATTAAGTGTGATAAGAGAAATAATATTATGGGATCGGGCTGTATGCCACGGCGAGATTGAGATTACAGGATGGGATCGGATCGTAGCCATGACAGAGTGATGAATTACTATATTGTGGGATCGGGCCGTACGCCACGACAGAGTGATGATTGATTATATTGTGGGATCGGGTCGTACGCCACGGAAGAGTGATGAGAAATCATATTATGGGATCGGGTCGTACGCCACGTCGAGATTGATATTTCAGGATGGGATCGGGTCGTACGCCACGGCAAGGTTGAGACTACAGGATGGGATCGGGCCATACGCCACGACAGATATCAACCTTAGTGGATTTCGGGATTGTTATTTGATGCTTAATGTCGATGTACTTAGTTATTTGTCTTTCATGCCTATTATTTTCCTTACATCTTGCTTACGTTTATTACTGTTGGACCTTAGTGAGTATCGAGTCGACTTCTCGTCACTACTTCTTCGAGATTAGGCGGGATACTCACTGGGTACGTACTTATGTATGTACTCATGCTGCACTTTCTTTTCTTCTGTACTTGAATGTATAGGTCCGGAGGTTGGTACGTCTGATCATCAGTCCGGTGCTAGATACTGACCAGGGTTGGTTATACTTCTCGGTGAGCTGCTCTTCCTGGCGATTTCCTGGCAGCACCTTGGAGTTTCCTTTTGTTATGTTCCCGTCTATTTTATTCAGACTATGTGATTGTATATATTTATGTATTCTAGTATATTCTGATAGTTGCCCGCGACACTCGTGACACTAGTTCCTGGCACACACATGTGTACATTTTGGGTTGTTGGGCTGCATTTTCATACATATGCTTATCTGTTGACTCACGTACTAGATATCTTATTTTCATGTCACCGGCTAATATCCTGTAAATAAATGCTTAAAACTGGAAAAAGTTGAATTAATTAATCATATGGGTAGGGTAACACCCGGTAGAATTTATGTTGGCTTGCCTAACCCCGTAGTTGGGCGCCATCACGGCCCGTGTGGGAAATTGGGTTGTGACAAAAAATGTGCATTCTTTTAAGGACTTCTATGAAGTTTATTTTTAAGACATGATGATTTCGTATATCTATGTTATACTATTGGAAAGTAAGGTTGTGTATATTGTGACTTGATGGCATTGATTTTATGTGTTTCCTTGCTACTTAGACTTGATTTATATTCATTACTACTGAGTTGGCGTATTCACATTACTCCCTGCACCTCTGTGTGCAGATTCATGAGAAGATATCGAGCATTAGCCTTTATTTCGTAGCGGAGCCGGATCATGGGATATAGAGGTAGCTGTTCAGCGTTCGCAGCATCTCTGTTTTCCCTTCCTGTTGTATTTAGCTTTGATTCGGAGTTTTTGTATTATAATAGTTTATTTTGGATTATTTCACTAGATGCTCATGACATGTTGGCTCCGGGTTTTGGGGTTGGTAGTATTGTATAAAATTGGCCTATTATATTAAGTAATTTTCTATATATTTTTATGGAGTGCTTGAAACTTGAATGGGATTTTCAAAAGAAATTGCGAACATGCGGTAGTCGGCTAGTCTAGTTCCACGATAGGCGCCATCACGACCGGTTAGGATTTGGGGTCGTGACAGTTTCGAAAAAGGATTTAAACACTACTTTATGGTTTTTAAAAGAGAAATCTGTCATTTACTTGAGTATTTGTTTTCCCGACATATTCGGGGTGGGCCGTTGATTGTGCCTGACTGCATGTGACCGCTTCGCAATTTACATTCCGCACGTGGAGTGTTTTTTCCCCCACTCTCATAGGAGCGGGCCGTACGCCACGGCAGATTGAATGATGCACTTATGGTTCGGGCCATTCGACCCTCGGCAGTGCATAGACATGAGTATTTTATTGAGAGGTGCACTTTTGGTACGGGCCATTCGATCCTCGGCAATGCACAGAGATGATTATTATGACGGCTCAGGCCGGTTGTCCTTATCCCGTATGCGCATGCTAAATTGTTAAATATTTTTCATGGATTTTTAAAGTGATAAGATGTTTGGGGGAAACCAAAGAGAGGGGGAAAATGAGGAAGTGGCAGAATGTAGTGCCCAAAAGTTTAAAGGAAGGGGTGAAGTCTCGGGATCCGCTCCAGTCGAGTTGTTAGATGTCTCTCTCCGGAGTCGCTCCTTTATCTTTCGATGGTAACTGTTTGTTTACTTCCAGTATTTACTTGGGTTTTCAGTGCCTTATATATACTGTTGCTTTACTACCTTTACATGCCTTCCGTGCTCATCATATGTTGTTAACTAATTTTCTAGACTTTAGTGAGTGTCTAATTCGACCTTTCATCACTACTCTGAGGTTAGGCGGTCGACTTACTAAGTACACGTTATTTTTGTACTCATGCTACACTTGCTGTGCATTTTTATTTCACAGGTACTTTCATAGCAATATGGCGGATTTGGATACTTAGGCTACCTGCATCATCCGGAGGCGAAACGCAGCTGACAGAGTCTCTCTCGTACTGTACTTATTTTCATTTTAAATTTCCTAGTCCAATTTTTATTTCGGACAGGCTTTGTAATGATTGTATAAATTCTTAGAAATTTCTCATATACTTGTGACACCTGGTTCTGGGATGTGTTGGGATATAATTGCTAAAATGGAATATTCAAACTATTGTTTTACTCGACAAATTTTATTTAGTTAATATGTAATAAAGTGTAAGGAAATGCTTTTTTTTCATAAATGTTAAAACAGGAAATTGTTTTAACTAATTAATGATTGGCTTGCCTGACAATGATGTCCGGCGCCATCACAACCTTACGAATTTTGGGTCGTGACACCTGCCTATAGGTTTCTGCAACCTTAACTGGTGCAAATCTGCAACTATCGATGTTAATCAGTTTCGCGTGCATTTGTTGTGTAAGTGCGGAGGCTAATTTGAGCCCTTATTTGCTTATATGTGAAAGTCCAAAATGATTTATATGTTGCCTAGTATTTTCCCTTTTGAGCAACCTAAGTTAAAGTCTAGAGCTACCTTGAAATAGAGGTCCAAATGCCTCATGGACCATAGGCATGGGACGGGTAGTGCACGCGTAGGGTATGACTTAGAATTGACTAGTGCGCTTTAGGCAAACAACTTAAAGATAGTAATCCGATAGCAGGAGATGATAGTCCATGCCCGCTGAATAATGTGAGTAACGCTCCCACCTTGACGGAGTTACGAAGTATTATTTATGTTGCATGGGGTGATCCTTTAGGCTAAAAAATTTAGGACCCCTATATTTGTTTTAAAGTCAATCATTTTATTTTTATTTGTCCAAATTTCATCTTCTCTCTTAGATTAATTCATATAATTCGAGTTTGGCTGGGACCCACCGTTGTGGACCTCGAGGGGTGACTAACACCTTCTCCTCGAGGTAATTTGAACCCTTACCCGATCTTTAGTGATGCAATTGGTTAATCCAGAGTTATCTGCAAATAGGTGCTCTAACACACTTTAATCCGTTAAGTGGCGACTCTCTCTTTTAATACTCTTCCTTAAAAGAGTTGTCACGTGTCGAAACCCGATTTCGGGAGAAAAAAGGGCGCGACAAAGGGTATGCAAGTGGTATAGTCCCACCCCGTATTAGGCGGGTCCTTTTCATATAACCAAGGTGATTCTCACTTTGCTCGAGCATCGAGGGTTCTTCACCGGTGTACTGGGTCAAAATGCACATAAACATTTGGAGGGTTCGTTGATACCTATTGGGGAAGAAAACAAACAAATGTTTCTGATGATGCTTTGAGGCTAGGGTTTCTCCCTTCTCTCTACGGGAAAAAGCTTTAGATTGGTTGGAACGTTTGACAAATCATTCCATTCGTACTTGGGATGAACTTACGGAGAAATTTATTTCAAGTACTTCTCTCCTGGGCACATGGCCATTCTTCAGGATGAAGTTCTAGCATTCAAGAAAGAGCCTAATGAACCACTACACTAGATATGGGAAAGATATAGGACAATGGTGAAAGAGTGCCCCAACAATGATATGATGGAGAACATGATTCAAAAACTTTCTATCGGGGAATCAATACCACCAACCAATGTGTAGTGAACCAACTTTCCGGTGGGAACTTCATGACTACACCTTATGTGGAGGCGTGTGATATTTTGGATGAGATGGAAGATACTTCATCTGCGTGGCAATCTAGAGCCAATGTTCCACAAGGTGATTGAAATGTGATTCTTCTTCATAAGGAGTTATATGACCATGGGCAAGCCATAGACGAGTTGTCAACCACCATGAGCTAATTGGAAAAGGCTCAACTTCAACAAGTAAAAAACCCAAGTCAAGTCAATGCTATGGAGGGAGTCAATATGATGGTAACCAAGAGAAGAACAAGAAGCCCACAAGTGCAACAAAGAGTGGAAAATTTTGTTCAAGATGATAGTGGGTTTGATCAAGTCGATTCTTACAATGATCAAGATGAAGAGGTCAAATATGTGAACAACTTTCAAGGGCAAAGAAACAACTACCAAGGCTCTCGTCAACAACAATGGAGACCTTTGAAAAATCAAGGCGTTCTAGCAATTAAGATAATTGGGATGGTGGAAACAATCGAGGCAATTGGAGTGGAAGCAATAACCAAGGGAATTGGAAAAACAATAATAACCAAGGCAATTGGGGAGTCAATAACCAAGGCGGGTGGAACAACAACCAAGGAAATCGGGGGTCAGATTTTCAAAGGCCCCTGATGTACCAACAATCGAGCACCCACCTACTTATCCTTCTCATTGTACTAGTTCCTCCAACAATGAAGTGGGTCATATTGAGATGATGTTCAAGAAAATGATGGAGAAGAATGTTGATTCCGATGCCCAACTTGCTTCACACAACACATCAATTTGTAACTTAGAAGTGCAAATGGGTCAAATCTCTCAAGCTTTAAATTCTCGTCCTAGGGGGCACTACTAAGTGAAATGCTGGTGAACCCGAAGGGTGGGAACACTACGGGTCATGCCATGTCCGTTACTACAAGAAGTGGAAGAGGTGGGGATGTACCTACCTCGAGTCAAAGGCAACTTGTGGATGATAAGCAGGTGGTAGAAAAAGAGGAGATCCCGAAAAATATTGTGCAAACAAATGATGAAGTCCAGATTGATATTGATGACACGTAGGAAGAGACTCAAGAGGAAGTAAACCCGTCTAGTGATCGTGTGATTGACATACCCGAACAGGTAGTGCAAAAATCTAAGGCACCATTTGTCGCGCCCCTTTTTCCCCTGTCGCGGAGTCCAGGTTTTGACATGCTTTGGGACAACTCGTTTCTTTTTTGGGAAAAAGGTATGGAAATTGAAGAGTCGCCACCTAACGGATTTAAGGTGCGTTAGGTCAACTAATTCAAGTTACTCATGAAACCGGTTTACATTACTAGAGATTGGGTAAGGGCTTGAAATTACCTTGAGGGGAAGGTGTTAGGCACCCCTCGAGGTCCGCAATGGTGGGTCCCGACCAAACTCATTTTGGTGAATTAGTCATTAAGCAAGTAAAGCAGTTTAAGCACACATATGGATTACAAAAATGGGAATAAATGGGTCCTAGGTTTATTGGCCTATAGGATCACATATGTGCAATACTCGGTAAACCTTCCTCAACTAGAGGGGTTACATGTAGCATTAACGCACAGGGCATCATATCCTTTACTACCCAATTAACCTCCCCTTGGTGGTTATATAAGCGATTCTAATTAAACGTACTCTATGCGTGCATTACCTGTCCCTTTCTTATGGCCCTAAAGGTGTTTAGGACCTCTAATTAAGGCAGTTCTAGACTCTCCTAAAGTGCTTAAAAGGAAAAAATCTAAGCGATAATTAAAACAAGTAGGACTATTAGGTAAAGGAACTATTAAGGGGGCTCACATTTACCTCCACAAATAAGCAGTCACTTGCACGTCTCAAACAACAGTATTTCAGATACTTTAAGAGTCCTAAAGCAGGATATCTAGGTGAGCATGACAAATAGAAAATATGCAGCATTGTGTTAAAGCGAGGCAATGGAGACCTAATCAATTTGCCTACTGATTTTAGGACTTGCTGAATCTGAGCAGTTCACAAATAGTTAAGCAAAGCATAGTTTTACATAGGGGTGTTCATGGTTCGGTTTGGGACGGTTTTTCCCAAAAAAGAAATCAAACCAAGTAAGTCGATTTTTCAAATATTGGAACCAATCCAAACCAACTAAGTCGGTTTTTTATCGGTTCGGTTTTTTGTCGGTTTCTTCGGTTATTTATCGGGTTTTTTCTTAAAGATGGGACATACACTACCAAACGCATATTCCTACGACTAAATTTTCAATATAACACTATCAAATCAATTGCTCTGTGAGAAATTTATCATTTACCAAGACATATTGATGATAATTGAATAAAATAGTGATAAATAATTTAAGTACTCAATAAAAATAATTTATTTTTAGCATGAAATAATTTTTTTTAATACTTTGCGAAAGGAAATTACCAATCAAACTAGAATGTAAAGGAAAAGAATTAGATTATAAATAGCAAAGAACTAGACTAAAAATATAAATGACTAATATATACTATAAAATTTTAGAAACATTATATAAAAATATACATATATATAGGTGTAATAATAAATTTAGTAGCTACTTTTATAGTCGGTTTGGTTCGATTTTTTTCGGTTATTTTTTGATTGAAATCAAAACTAAACCAAATTTGATCGGTTTTTAAAATTCAAAACCAAAACCAAACCAAACCTAAAATATATCGGTTTTTTTGGTTGGTTTAGTTCAGTTTTCGGTTTGGTTCGATTTTTCGGGTTTTTATGAACACCCCTAGTTTTACAATTTGCAAGATTTCAATTATCCTACAGGCTTGCCTAGGCGTGGATCCGAGATGTCCTATAAACATGATGTCTAATTGTTAATCAGAGTCTTAATACTAACAAGCTATTTTAAACAGGCGGTTTGAGTTCATTATGTCCTATAGGCATGTTGTCTAGGTGTTGAACATTGCATAACTGATTTTATACATTTATCTCTGTAAACATGTTATCTAGGTGTTGGGACTGCTTTTAAACTTACTCTTATAGACATGGTTGCTACTGATTTTATGCGATATAGGCACGGTATTTATGCGAGTGCAATAAAAGTCCTAAAGCAAGGTTTATAATGCACATAAGAGAATGATCATGATTTTTTTAGACACAGTTAATAGCACCCTAGTGACAGGATTTCTAAGCAGGCATGATGTATGCAAAATTTTTAGAAAAGCAGAAGTTTTAGAACAAACGATATGATGCACCTATAACATGTTTTCTAATGCATAAGACAATCTTAAAAGCATGGTTTCTAATGCAAGTAAATAATCATCATAATCCTAAGAGCATGATTTCTAATGCAAATAAGCATAATAATCCTAAAAGCATGAATTCTAATGCAAATAATCATAATAATCCTAAGATCATCATTTCTACCCGGTTTCCCCAGATAATATATATAGAAGTCCCTCCCATTTTGCTAATATCCCCAATATCTGTTTACAAGAATTATCATTACTGACCATTTGATAAATAAATTACAGAATAAATAATACTATACTATAGGGAGCTTGGATAGGCCCAAAATAAACCTAGAGGACCAGGCCTTCAACCAAATCCAAAGTACTATATCTCATAGTGTCCAAGAGAGTGTCCTGGTGCGTCAAAGATCCTAAGGGCCTCAGGACCCCGGGCAATGCTCACACCAAGACCCTTTTTTAAGAGAAGTAGTTTTTGTGCAGTGTGGAAGGACCAGCCCCAGTGTGCCAGAGTTCGGAGGAATCTCATGGATTCCTAGGCAATACACACACTGGAGGGGCAGAATCCTAAGTATTCTAAGAGTAGGAGTGGGAGTGCTTGAAAGAGTAGGAATAATTTTAAGAAAACAGAGCAGAAGTGAAACCAATTTAGAAGTGAACATAGTTTAGAAGTGAATAAAGATGAAAGATTAAAACTTAAACAGAAGGTAAACATGCTGATTAGGGTGACAAACAAGAAAGAATGAAACTTAAACATGCTGATCAAAGCAATAAACGGAAAAGAATACATAATTAAGTACATAAGTAATTAGACTAGAGACATGGACTTAACAGAAATAGAGCAGCAGAAAACATACAGGTTCAGACTTCATAATGACATTAGGAATAGGAACATACCAGTTGAAGGAAAGCAAATAGGAGATGAATGGTATGCAGGATTCAATAGTCTAGCCTTCCTTTTCAGCCGGCTAGACAAGCAATTAGCACAAGTAGCAGAGAGATGAGAGCAAAGTATGTGTGTGGGTGTGTGTTTTTTGTGAACTATTGTTTGTGCCTTGAAGAAGCAGAATGAGAGTGTATATATAACACTTAAGGAGTAAAACAAATAAGGTAAAGAGGAAATCACAGTTTGCGAATCAATTAAAATCAATCATCCAATTATGAAATCAATTCCTACAGAGAAATCCGGAAAAGACCTCCTAAATTCGGGAGAATCAGTTAACGGTAAGAACCGGGGCTCAACTAAGGCAAGAAATCAATATCATACCATGTAGGGAGTCAGTCAAATCCCCAAACTATACTGATAGTCTAATTAAGGCAAGTAAAATTAATCAAGGTCATAAATAAGGAAAAAAGTAAAAAATCCCAAGAATACTGGTTTTAACAGGAAAGAGTTATTCAAATCCTGAATAGGATCAGTCAATACAACTGGTTCACAGAAATAAACATAATAACGGAAAAATTGAAGAAATCAACGTCACAAATAAAAACATCTAGGGTTTAAGCATATACGTGAAAATTAATCAAACATGTAAAGAGATAGTCAGATTCAACACTTGAAAGTTAAAAAAAACCTTTTGAAGCAAATCTAGGATGAACCCTAATTTCAGAAAGAGTAAATAAAATCGAAGCAGTTAACTAAAACAAAAGATTTTCGAGGGAAAACACCAAATAATGCTCGAATCGTTTCAGATCTACAAAGATCTTAGCAGATTCAAGCATTCGTAGAACTAGGGTTTTCAAAATGACAAAGATGAAAGAAACTCGAATAAAAGTCATAGATTCAAACTAAAAACGGAAGGAAATCAGTACTCACAAACAAGAATGGCCCTAGACATGCCTGTAATAGAATTTTGGATAAAGAATCAAGTCGAGTCTCCCTGAGATTCTTCTAAGAACCCATGCAATCAACAATCCGGGGGTGTAGGAGGTTGGTAATGGTCGGAGAATATTCAGAATCTCCATAGATAGGAGCTTTTTTCCGGTGACGGCAATTAGGGTTAGGGGGTCGAGAGAGAATGGAGAGATTAGGGGAGACGATGACAGCGGAGTGAAAAGAAATGAGGGGGTTAGGGTTGGGTTAGAAATTAAAAAGGCAAATATTAGCGTGGACCGATGATCTAAAAGATCAACGACCACGATTGGAGAGGGGTTTATTGGGTCGGGTAGACAGATTGCGCTTAGGGGTGAATTGGGTTGGTGTATTAAGGGGTTTGGGCTGGTATATAGTGGGTTAGGTCCGAAAAATTAAAGGAATTAAAAGGACTATTTGTTAAATAGCCAATCAATTAATAAATAATTTGTAAAATAATTAACAAATTATAAAAAATGAATTTCATGCATAAAAATATATTAAAATAATTATTCAATATTTAATAAATACAACAAGCAATTTTCTGGTAAAGTAATGTAATAATGCATGCATGAGCTATAATTGCAAAGTTTTTGCAGTTGTAACCCAAAAATGTAAATGTGGCCATTTGTAAAATAATTGGACTTAGTATAAATATAAATAGTAGAATTAAGTCATAAATTTGTTATAAAATCATTAGTAGTGCAATTAATGATTATCTATATGATTAAAATACTGATATATTAATTAAAAATCCTTGAACATGCAGAAATTATAAAAAAAATTAATTAATGCAAATGCATTGTTTTGAAGGCATATATGCATTTTGAAAAAAATATTATAGGAAAAAATGGGGTATCAACACCATTTCCTAAGCCACCTCGTCCCTATCCTCAAAGGCTTGCCAAGAAAAATGGAGAGAATCAATTCAAGAAGTTCATTGATATGATGAAGAGTCTCTCTATAAATGTGCCATTAGTTGAAGCTTTAGAGAAAATGACCAGTTATGCAAAGTTTATGAAGGACTTGGTGACAAGGAAGAGATAGATGAATTTTGAAATTATCAAAGTCACTCGCCAAGTGAGTGCAATTGTGCATTCGATGGGTCCAAAGTTGGAAGATCGCGGTTCTTTTACAATTCCTTATACCATTGGAAGTGCCGAGTTTGCAAAAGCTCGTTGTGACCTTGGGGAGAGTATAAACTTGATTCCCTATTTGGTTTTTAAGTTAGGAATTGGGCAACCAAGACCCACATCTATGAGATTGCAAATGTCCGATCGTATAATGAAGACGCCGTGATTGAGGATGCATTGGTTCAAGTTGACAAATTCGTTCTCCCGGCATATTTTGTTATTCTTGATTGTGAAGTGGAGTATGAGGTGTTGATTATTCTTGGTAGACCTTTCCTTGCTACGGGAAAGGCTCTTGTTGATGTGGAAGCCGGTGATCTCACTTTCCGGGTAGGTGATGAAAAGGTGGTGTTCCACGTGCGCAAATTTATGAGTCAATCGAATAGCAATGAAGTGTGTTTGTTCAAGAACTTGGTGGCCGATGTGATTATTGATGATACAAGTGCCACAATTAATGTGGGTTACATGTTGGAGGCCGTTTTGCTCAATTTTGATGATGCTCAAATGGATGGCTTCATCGAATGGGGTCATCAATTATGCACTTCGGGAACTTCCCTTGGATCTTGAGTGTGACGACCCAAAGGGTCATCACCTATGTTATTATCCACCCCGTACTTCCGAGGCCTTGAAAAACTTATTTATAATTGCCTCGATTTGTGTGCACAGTCCGGGTATGTAGCCGGACAGCCTAAATATGAAATTTTGTGAAATATGCTAAGATTTGATATTGAAATGAATAAATTTGACTTCGGTCAACATTTTGGGTAAACGGACCCGGACCCAGACTCGGACCCGGACCCGGACCCGGACTCGGACCCGGACCCGGACCCGGACCCGGACCCGGACCCGTGATTTGACGGTCCCGGAGGGTCCGTAGGAAAATATGAGACTTGGTCGTATGCCCGGAATCGAATTCCGAGGTCCCAAGCCCGAGAAATGAATTTTTGAGTAAAATTGTTTGCTGGAAATATTTAATTAAATTTAAAATGAAATCTGATTTGAAATTAATGGTATCGGGCCCGTATTTTGGTTTCGGCGCTTGGTACAGGTCTTATATATGGTTTAAGCACTTTCTGTAAAGTTTGGTTGAAATCGGATTTCGTTTAACGTGTTTCGGACTTAAAAATGGAAAATTTGATGTTTTATGAAATTTGATATATTTCATGGATATTGAGGTTTGATTCTATGTGTGTGATGTTTTTTTGGCAATTTAATCGAACGGGTAAGTTCGTGGGATGTTGTGTGAGTAATCTGTAAAATTTGGTGTCGTTCCGAGATGTATAGGTCAGTTCGGCACGTTGTTAGCGAGGTTAGAAAACTTAAAATTACTAGGTTGTTCTTGAGGTTTGGGGGTGTGATTTCGAGTTTTAGCATTGTTTTGAGTGTTACGAAGGCTCGAGAAAGTCCGTATTATGATTTGGGACTCGTTGATATACTTGGATTAGGGCTCGGGTGGGCCCAGGTGCCTTCCCGGCACCTAACGGGGCTAAAAACCAGCAAACTCACCTGTTGGTGCTCCTGCTCTGGTGTAACCGCAGGTGCGGTTGCCTAGCATCGCAGGTGCGAGACCGCAAGTGTTATCCCAGGCATCGCAGGTGCGATCACCAGTGGCCTGGCCAGCCATCGCAGGAGCGAGATCGCAGGTGCGGTCTCCCCTTTCGTAGGTGCGATCCCAGACCCCCCAGCCCAGTACCGCAGGTGCGAGGTTCTCCTCGCAAGTGCGAGACCGCAGGTGCGGTCGCATCCATCGCAGGTCTGATCACTGTTCAGGCAGTGAGATTAAATACGGGTTTTGAACCCATTTCTCTCATTTTTCATCTGCTTCCTTAGACGAATTCCTCCATTGTTGGNATCACTATTCAGGCTGTGAGATTAAATACGGGTTTTAAACTTATTTCTCTCAATTTTCATCTCCTTCCATAGACGAATTCCTCCATTGTTGAGAGCTTTCGACCAGGTCTTGCAAGGTAAGTAGTTCCCACCCATAAGCTTGTTTTATGCATGTATCTTAGCCTAATTAATTACACAAATTAGTGCCAAAAGTTCAAGAAAATGGGTAGTAACCTAGAACTTGTGATCATCTTAGAATTTTCAGTGAATTGGCCAGGAAATCAAGTAAAAATTGTGTATTTATGATCCTTAGGCCTTGGGTGAGTGTTTCCTTCGAAAGTTTCGAGAATCCGAGCGAGCGGGCCCGGGGTCGCATTTTGATAAAATTGAGAGTATGCTAGGAAATGGATAATTAGGCCATGTAATTGAATATTTGAATCCTTATTGATATACTTGAGTTGATTATGCCTAGATAATACCATTCCGGAGTCAAATTCTAAAGGAAAAGCGGTGTTAGAAGGTTGATTGCTATACTTCGGACCCGAGGTAAGTGTTCGGTCTAACCTTAGCTTGAGGGAATAGGAGTTGAGTCTTGATTTCTACTTGCTAATTGTAGAGTACGATGTATAGGCATGGTGATGAGTATCTATACATTGGTGTCTAGCATGACCGTGAGGCCTTATATAGTGAATATTCTGATTTTGTGGTAATTCCCATGCTTAATTGATGATTTCTATATGTTGTAAACAATAAGTGAAGGGAATTGTATTCTTTAAACATCTTTGGAGCATTGGCTCAAATTGTAACATGAATGGTGAAGAATTATGAGATATTACGTCTTTGGAGTATTGGCTCAGATTGTGAAATGAATAATGAAGAAATACGAGATATTACAGTCTTTGGAGCGTTGGCTCAAGTGATAGAATAAATCATGGAAATGAATGTGAAAGAAAGAGAAAGAGTTATTGAAATATACCCTTGCCGGGATTTAATTGTTTAATTGATGTTTCCCATGGCCGGATTTAATTGTTTGATATTGTCTCCCTTGCCGGGATTTCTATTTCTATTTTGTTTACTTCCTTGCCCGTTTTTAGTGATTTCTGTTTGGGTGAGGAAGAGTGTTAAAGCACGAAGGGTGATGCCGTGCACTGTTTGATATTGTGAGGAAGAGTGTTAAAGCACGAAGGGTGATGTCCTGCATTGTTTGATATTGTTCCTTTGCCGGGGTTATTATTTCTATTTTGTTTACTCCCTTGCCCTTGTTTGTGATTGTTGATTGGGTGAGGAAGAGTGCTAAAGCACGAAGGGTGATGCCGTGCATTGTTTGATATTGTCTCCCTTGCTGGGATGTTGATATTTCTGTTATTGTTCCCATGCCGAGATTTCTATATCTGTTCTGTTTACTCCCTTGCCCTTATTTTTGATTGCTATTTGGGTGAGGAAGAGTGTTAAAGCACGAAGGGTGATGTCGTGCATTGTTTGACATTGTGAGGAAAGAGTGTAAAGCACGAAGGGTGATGCCGTGTCATACGATGTACCATTCCGTACCGATATTCATTGATTACATTATACATTGCATAGTGAGGACGAGAGTAAAATCACGAAGGGTGATGTCGTGCCATGATTTACATTGATTACATTATACAGTGCATAGTGAGGACGATAGTAAAAGCACGAAGGGTGATGCCGTGCAAGTTTGTCATTTCTTGTCCTTATTGATATGCTGGCTTGTTGTTCTTTTCCTTATTGAGATTTCTTATATGAAATTGTTACCTCCCCACAACATGTTTCCCCTCCCTTTATTAATTGTTCTCCCTATATTTCTTATCCGTTGTATATATGTATATCTATTTATTTGACCTGCACAGGTTTATTTGGTAGTCTGGTTCTAGCCTTGTCACTACTTCGCCGAGGTTAGGCTAGGCACTTACCAGTACATAGGGTCGGTTGTACTGATGCTACACCTGCACTTCTTTATGTTGTGCAGATTACGCAGCCGGACCCGAAGGACATCATTAGTTGGAGTGTCTTCCAGCTTATCCTAGAGGCTTTAAGGTATACCCGCTGGCGTTCGTGGGCCTTGGCATCTCTTCCATCCCTTTGTCTTCACTTCTGTCTTGTTTTCCTCTAGTTTCAGAGACAGCTATGTATTCTCTTTTCACACTTGTATTTAGCACTCTTATAGATAGTTTGTGAGTTTGTGACTCCAGGTTTTGGGAAACTATGTGTCGTTGTATTATGTTGTCGTTACGTAGCTTAAAACCGTATTTATTCCCCTGTTTAATTGTGAACTGTTTTAGTTTATTCTGTTAAATTGAGATTATTATGCTAGTTTAGCTATACACGTTGGCTTTTCTAGCGGGTTCAATGTTAGACGCCATCACGTCCCGACGGTGGGATTTCGGGGCGTGACACTTGCCACTTGCTGAGTTTGCCTACAACAACAGTTACCAATCCAACATTCAGATGGCACCGTATAAGGCTTTGCATGGTAGGCGGTGCCGGTCCCTAATGGTATGGTTTAAGCCGGGCGATGCCCGATTGTTCGGTATAGATTTGGTCCAGGATGCCCTAGATATGGTAAGTGGTTCAGAATTGACTTCGCATAGCCCAATTCAGGCAGAAGACATATGCGGACCGAAAGGTTCGTGATTTGGAATTTATGGTTGGAGAGCGAGTCTTGCTTCGGGTAACGCCTATGAAGAGAGTCATGAGATTCGGGAAGAAGGGAAAGTTGAGCCCGAGGTTCATTGGTCCTTTTGAGATATTGTCGTATGTTGGGGAGGTTGCTTATAAGCTTGCCTTACTTCCCATCCTAGCAGGTGTTCATCCGATATTCCATGTTTCTATGCTCCAGAAGTATCACGGTTATCCGACAATGCATTGGATTTCAGCTCCGTCCAGTTGGACAAGGATTTATCTTATGTTGAGTAGCCAATAGCCATCTTGGACATGCAGGTCAGAAAGCTCAGGTCAAAGAATATTGCTTCAGTAAAGGTCCAGTGCAGGGGTTAGCCGGTCGAGGAGGAGACTTGGGAGACCGAGCAGGATATGCGCAGCCATTACCCTTATCTTTTCACAGCTTCAGGTATGTCTTTATACTCATTAGAGGATGAACAATTGTTTTAAGAGGGGAGGATGTAATGACCCGGCTAGTCGTTTTGAGTGTTAGAGCCCCGATACCCTAATAACTGCTTTCCCCACATTTATTTCAACTATTGTGACTTGCCGGGAGGAATGGTTTTGAGTTTTGGAGTGTTTTGGGACACTCAGTCCCTAAGTGTGATCTTATGTCTTAAAATTTGGACCGTAGTCGAAACTGTGTGAAGACGGTTCCGGAATGGAATTCTGTCGATTCCGTTAGCTCCATTGAGTTGTTTTGGGATTAGGAGTGCGTCCAGAATGTGTTTTGGAGGTCAGTAGTAGATTTAGGCTTGAATTTGTGAAAGTTGGATTTTTGGCGATTTCGTTCGGTAGTGGAAATTTTGTTATCGAACCTGGAATGGAATTCCGGAAGTGGCTATAGGTTCGTAGTGTCATTTGTGAATTGTGTGAAATTTGAAGTCATTCGGACTAGGTTTAATGTGTTTCGGCATCATTTTTTAGAATTTTGGAAATTTTATGTTTCTTAGGCTTGAATCCGTGCTCAATTCATGTTTTTGATGTTTTTCAATGTAGTTTGAAGGCTCGACTAAGTTCTTATGGTGTTATAGGACTGTTTACTATGTTTGGTTGAGGTCCGGGGTCCCTCGTGTGTGTTTCAGATTCCCAACGGAATGAAATTTGGACTTAGGAAAATCAAGTGTCTTAGCTTGTTCTGGTGTTTCGCACATGCGGAAGGGAGGCCGCAAGTGCGGGAGGAGTGGCGCAGGTGAGGAAGTCGGATTGTTGTCTGAGAGCGCAGGTGCGTCCATGGGACTGCAAGAGCGGGCTCACAGATGCGGCTCAGTGTTAGCAGACGCGCCCCGAGCCCAAGTAAGTGGACTTCGCACCTGCGATGTTTTGTCCGCAGGTGTGGGACAGCAGGTGCGGTCCTTGGTCCGCAGATGCGGAAACCACTGGGTTAAAGAGGATATATTCGAGGGCCATTTATCATTTTCACCCAAATTCGATTTTTAGCTTGGGAGAAGGCGACTTTGCGAGGGTTTTGAAGAGGAAGTCAGCGGGTAACGATTCCTAGACCTATTTTGTTTATATTTCATCAATCTATAGTAATGTTCTTTAATTAATCAAGGAATTTGAGTGAAAAAGTGGGGATTTTGGGGAAAAATTCCCCAACCGAATTTATGAGTTTTGATCGTGTTTTAGGCGACAAAATTAGATAATTTTTGGACGAGTCATCTCTTGTACTAATTCTATTCGCTTCCATAGGTTATAGATAAGATGGGTGTGGCCAATTGTATATACCTCTATTACAATTGAAGGTGACTCAAAATGCTTATATTTCTCTGCTTGAATTGTAGATTATGTTCATCTCTACTAACTAGGTACCTCGTACCCTTCTTTACCTTGCTTTTTTTACTTGTTGAAACTTGTACCTTCTGATTATTTCATTGCTTTTTATCATAGGAGTGGATAGACATCCTTGCCTTAGGGATCCGTATCAAGAAGCTTACACATCGTAGTATACACATGATCTGCTCGATACCTCATCGTAATATAATACTGCGATGCGTAACATCATCGTAATATAATACTGCAAGGTGTAACATCATCGTAATATAATATTGTGAGACATAACATTATCGTAATATAATAAACATCATCGTAATATAATACTGCGGGGCATAACACTTGTAGCCAGATGTCATGTACGTAAAAGATTGTCTAGCATTATCGGCCTATGTTCAGTATACGAGTGGTTATTTTGGTCTTATATGCCCGAACTTTATATGTTTAAGTTTGTATTCCCCTATGATTTACTCCATTTCATTTACCTATGATCGAATTATATGAAAGATACGTTACACTGGTACTCAGTTGAGTAAGGTACCGGATGCCCATCGCGGCCCATCAGTTTGGGTCGTGACACACTCCCACATGCCCTTGCTTGTCCTTTGCTGCCCAATCGTTGTCCCAAATCTGAATCCGTCTCTGTAACACTCGAACAAATGAGTCGCTGCCAACTCTAAACCTCCCCAAACAAGCGCTTCACGTCGCATAAGATTGAATAGGAAAGAAATAAAGTTACAAGCCTCAGTAGGATCAATTCGCACGATGAGGCATCAAGACGGGAAGTGCTCCTAACAACCTTGTAGCCTCTCGAAGATAAGTACGAACGTCTATGTACCCATCCAAAAGAATCTACTAGATTTTCTCGTGATACCTAAGCGAACCTAGTGCTCTGACACCTGTTGTCACGATCCAAAATCCATTAAAGGTCGTGATGGCGCGGGCACCACTGTCAGGCCAACCAACAATAAATTCTTTATTTAGTTTTCTTATCAATATTTTAGAAATCATATTTTCCTTTAATTAAATATTAAAAGATGGGATTTACAGAATAAATAATAATATTTTAAATAATTTTAATACAGGACAACTCATAATCACCCCAAAACCCAGTATTACAAGTGTATGCGCATCAGTTAGGAATATAAAATAAAGTACAACATTTGTCCAGGATACAAATTGGACATGAGAAATATAAATAATCTAAAGGAGACTCTTGTGGCCGCGAGTCGTAATATAAGGTGCAGCTCACCTAAGCTCCCGCTTGTATACACGTCTATGCTCTCACAATGCCACTAGACATATATGCACCTGCTAAAAAATGTGCAACAAGTGTAGTATGAGTACTTAAATACGCGTACCTAGTAAGTATCCCGCCTAACATCAAAGAATAAGTGACGAGGGGGCGACTTCGACACTTACTATGGGCTAGCAATATAATATTGATATTATAATTAGCATTCATTTTATAGAACAGTTGTAAACTCAATAACATGAAATAAGTAAAAACATATGCTATTAATAAAAGTTTCCAAATTTATTTTCCAACATTTAATACTTTGTATCTTAGGCCAATGAAGTAATAACAAATATTATTAATCCCAAGGATTTATCATGCGCAAACAATGCCGAGGTTGACGGCCCATTCCAACATAAATATTTAAATTGTGCACTGCCTAGGGTTGAACGGCAAGAACCATAGATGTATCTATCTGCTATCGAGGCATTCAATCCGCTCCACCAAAAGAAAACACATTTAAAACGACCAATTCACGATTTATTAAGGGGCAATTATTCATGGAAATACCGATTCTCGTTAACGGTCAAGAAAATGAAGTTTAACCATTGACAATTCCTTTATCGAGTTTCAATATGATTTAAGCAATTTAATTAACAAGTAGATTGCAACATCTCAAGTATAACATGACTGGGATCCTAGACTACCCAGACATAAGCATAATAGTACCTACTCACGGACTCTCGTCATCTCGTGCGTATGTAATCCCCCACAAATAGAAGCACATATTAAATTAATTCATCTATGGGGTTAATTCCCTCTTACAAGGTTATAAAGGAGACTTACCCCACTCTGAAGTCCCATAACCGGCTCCAACACCTTTCTAACAACTCAAACTTATGCATATCGCTCTAAAACTATTCAATAAATGTGAAAATCCATTAATATATAATCTAATACTCATTATAATTCAATTCACAACAATTCCCAACTCTGCTCGAAAAGTCAATAAAAATCACCCTTAGGACCACGTGCCCAGATTCCAAATATTTTCGAAGATAAACTTTACCAATAACACCAAGAACTAAAATATATAATTTATTTCAAATTCCAAGTCCAATTTCGTGGTAAAAAAAAACAAAAAATATAAATTTCTATGATTTCCTTCAAAAGCCAAAATTTACAAATATTTTCATGTCTAAATCCATATATAAACCCTGTATCTAAATCAGAACTAGTAGAAATCACTTACCTCTTGATGATGATGCAACCCCTCTCAAGAATATTCCCAATTGCCTAAGTCCAAATGAGAAATGAGGGAAATGAGATAAGTCTAGGAATAAAAAACCCTAGCTCCAGACGCAGACGTCACATTTGTGACATCTAGCTGGCAATTGTGATGGTCGCATTTGCGACAATGGCATTGCAAATGCGAAGCAAAGCCATCCCTGCTAGGGTCGCATCTGCGACCAAGTTCTTCGCAAATGCGAATGGGACAACATCGCAAAAGAGACCAATTGTTCGCCAATGCGAAATCCTCGGAATATCCCCACCCTCGCAAATGCGAACCCCTCCTTGCAAATGCGATCCATAACCTCGCATTTGCGAGACCTTCAACCCAGAACCAAAACCAGCAGAACCAACACAGCTCTTTCACCCAGAAAATTGATCTGAAACACACCCGAGGGCCCCTGAACCCCGTCCAATCACACAAACTAGTCTCATAACATAACACAAACTTCTCGAGGCCTATAATCACATCAAACAATATCAAATTCATAAATCTCACCCCAGTCCATGCTTAATGAAATTTAGAACTTCAAACTTCTACATTTGATGTCAGAACATATCAAATCACGTCCGATTGACCTCAAATTTTGCACACAAGTCGCATTCAACATTATGGACCTACGCCAACTTCTGGAATCGGAATCCAACCCTGATATCGAAAAGTCCACTTACGGTCGAACTTCTCAAAAGCCTTCAAATTTCTAACTTCGGCCAATAACAGAATCATCATGTGTTGTTATTCCCAGACTCGGAATCCAAAATGGAAATCGATAAAATTAAAATACGCCTCAACCCAAATTTATGAAATTCTTTCAAAATGCTAACTTTCACAATAAACACCGAAATGCTCACGGGTCATCCAAAACCCGATCTAGCTATACGCCCAAGTCCCAAACCATCATACGATCCTATTGGAACCTTCAAATTCCGATTCCGAGGTCGTTGACTAAAAAATCACACATAAGTCAACTCTTCCAACTTAAAGCTTCCAAAATGAAAACTTTCTTTCCAAATCAACTCTGAACATCCCGAAATTCAATTTTTTTCATGCGCTTATGTGATAATACCTAAAGTGAAGCTCATCATGGCCTAAACTCGCCGAACGAGGCGCTAAATCTCAAAACGACCGGTCGGATCATTACACCTCGTCTCAAAACTCTCTTTCTGGCCTCCAATTCACACTAAATCCTCAACTCGGTGCCGAAAAATCGAAAAATAGTAAAACATTGTATAAATAAATCAACGTATGTTAAAAAGGTCAAATTCAAACCATTAAAGTGATTACCCATCCCCAATTGAAGGATTCCTATAATTCACCCCAGACCCACGTGCCAAATTTCGGAAAGTTATGAATAAAGTTGTTTAGCATAAGCTCATGAACCCAAGCATATAATTTTCACTAAATTTTTATACCCATTTTCGTGGTTAGATCCCATTTTTATCAAAACATAGGTTTCATATAAACCCATGATTTCCACAAATTTACATGTTAAACATCTACCCATAATCTATGTATTAAACTCACATTAGGTATAAATTACTTACCTTCAAAATCTAGGCTGAAATCCCCCTCTTTAAAGCTCCATAATCGCCTAAGAGTGCAATAAATGAGCTCAAAATAGCCTAAGTCCCGATTTAAAATAAGACATTGTCCAAGGTTATTGATACACGATCGCGACCAAGAACACTCGATCACGAAGAGAAAACATGAGGAGCCCAGGAAAAGGCTCTACGCGAATGCGTGGCTTGGCCCGCGAACGCGAAGGTACACTAGGTAGACCAGACCCAGGCCTACGCAAACAAATGCACCAACAAGTCCATAAACATAATACAAACATGCTCGAACTCTCGTAATACATAAAATAACAACGAAACTAGGAACCGACCCTTAAACTAAATTAAATCAAAATTTGAAGTTCAAGTTTTCAATTCGCTCCGAACACGCCGAAACATACTTAGACTACACGGAATTACACTAAATTTTGCGTGCATGTCTCAAATCACCATATGGTACTATTCCCGATCTTAGATCCCAAACGGACCTCGATAACACCAAAACCTACTCCAAACCAAATTTAAAGAACTTTAAAACATTTAATGGGCTAACATTTATAATTAGGCGCTAAAATGCTCTCGGGTCATCCAAAACTCGATCGGAACATACACCCAAGTTTGAAATCATCGTACGAGCCTATTGGAATGGTCAAATCCCAATTCCGAGGTTGTTTAATCAAAACATTCACTAAGTCAAACTTAGACTTTTAAAGCCAAACCAAGGAACCAAGTGTTCTGATATCAACCCGAACCCTTCCAAATCCCGAACTAACCATCCCCACAAGTCATAAAACAGTAAAAGAACGTACGGGCGTGGTCCTAGAAAGCAAAACGATCGGTCGGGTTGTTACATTCTCCACCTCTTAAATAAACGTTCGTCCTCAAAGGGGTCTAGAATCATACGTGGAGTGCTGAATATGTGTTGATATATGCTATGTATGTCCTCATCAACCGATGAAATCGCCTCCTCGATTGGTTGGCCCCTCCATTGAACCTTTACTGCGGAAATCCTCTAGGACCTCAACTGGCGAACCTGCCTATCAACAATAGCAATTGGCTCCTCCTCATAACCCTTGCTCTCATTTAACTGAATTGCGTTGAAGTCTAACACATGTGACCTATCGACATGATACCTCCGGAGCATAGACACATGGAAAACTGGATGAACTCCTGATAGACTGGGAGGGAAGGAAAGCTCATAAGCAACCTCTCCAACTCGTCTCAACACTTCAAATGGACCTATAAACATTGGGCACAACATTCCCTTCTTCCCGAACCTCGTGATTCCCTTGATCAGCGAGACCTTCAAGAGAACTTTCTCGCCCACCATAAATGATAAAATGATACCATAAAAAGACCTTCAAGTCCTTCACCAAATTAGTACCATATAACTTAGACTTGGTGGGCTCAAACCATCCAATGGGAAAACGACACCGCCGACCATATAGAGCCTCAAATGGAGCAATCTCAATGTTGGAATGATAATTGTCTGCTCCGATTGCACGTCGGTCTATGGATGAGAGGCTGTGTTGAGATCTACACGGGTCCCTAACTCACTCTGTACTGCTCTCCAGAAATGCGAAGTAAATTGAGGGCTTCTTTATGATATGATGGAAACAAGCACAACATGCAACCGAACGATCTCCTAAATATAAATCTGGGCTAACATCTCTGAAGTATACGTGGTCACAACCGGAATGAAGTGTCCCGACTTGGTCAACCTATCGACAATGGCCCTAACTACATGTCACGACCCAAATCTCCCTCCGTAAGATGTCGTGACAGCACTTACTCTCTAAGACTAGGTAAGCCGAACAGTTGCGAAATAACTGAAATAACAGCTAAACCTTAACAACAACATGTATATTTATAGATAAAGCTAGAAAATTGTCGATCGACATATACAAGTAAAACCAACAACTCTGAGTATAAACATCTCCCAAAGACCCGATAGTCATAAGTCACAAGCTCTAAGGAATTGTTCTTACTGTCTATATACATCAGTATCTAGAAAAATAAAGAAGAAACAACATAAAAGGGATAGAGGGGGATTCCGAGGTCTGCGAACGCTAGCAGATATACCTTGAAGTCTCCGTAGCAGCAGCACGACTCTTTACTAATAGCGGGGCTGGTAGGAGGTACATGGGTCTACACAAAACACATGTGCAAAAGAGTAGCATGAGTACATCATAACGATACCCAATACGTGCCAAGCCTAACATCAGTAGAGTAGTGACGAGGTCAGGCCAGTGCCCTACTAGAATATAATAATTAAAGCAGAACATATAGTAATATAGTGAAAGAATGAGAATTTAACAACGAGAGATACAAAAGATGAAACTACATAGCAAATAGGGATAAACAACAAGGGAGCTCCCGATGTACCGCCTCGTAATCCCCAGAGTAAATAAGCAAAGGGGGATCTCCCGAGGTACCGCCATGTAGTCCTAAAAGTAAATAAGCAACAGGGGATCTCTCGAGGTACCGCCTTGTAGTCTCAAAAGTAAATATGCAATAGGGATCTCTTTAGGTATCGCCTCGTAGTCCCAAAAGTGAATACATAACTTGAAGTGATGGAAACAACAATTAACAACAAGAAATCTTATAGTGTAAGACTAAATACAAATCAATGAAAAAGAAGGAATTCAACTAATCATGCTGCAAATATTTCAAATAATCATTTAAGATACGCAGACATACGATATTAGGCTAAACATGATAACTAACGTGCTGGGATGTCTCATTTAAGATATAACATGTTACTGTTCAGGAAAAAACAGATTTCAATAATTAGCCCGTGTACGCACTCATCACCTCGCGTACAACACTCACATATCACAGAATTGTCACAACAGTACCAAATCCTAAGGGGATTTCCCCCACACAAGGATAAGCGAGCCACTTACCTCAAGAGAAGCTCAAACGGTCAATAAGAGTGCCTTTTCCTCGACTTTCCGACTCTGAATGGCCCAAATCTAGCCAAAAGCAATTACATACCATAGATATAACTATAAGAAACTAATCTAATTAATGAAATCAAGACATTAGAAAGAAATCAGAAATTCACCCCAAAAAGTCGACTCGGGCCCAGTCTCGAAATTAGGTAAAAATCACAAAATCCTAACACCCGCTCGACCACGAGTTCACCCATACCAAAATTACTCAATTCTTATTCCAAAACCTCAAACAAAACCCCAAAATTTTGTTTAAGAACTTTCAAACTTTTTCCCCAAAATTCTCAACCCAAAACCTCAATTAAGTGATGACATTAATGATGGATTAGTGGATATTAATCAAAAACAAGTCAAGAATCCTTACCCAAATGTTTCCTCTGAAAAAGCCTTGAACTTCGCCTTAATCCGGGCTCTCTAAGTCCCAAAATGAAAATGGAATAAAAACCCTCGATTTGAAATTTAATCTACTGCCCAGGTCTTTTCTTCTTTGCAAAAGCGGAATGCGCCTTGCATTCGCGAAGCACAAAATTCTCAGCTGCCAGATTCCCTTTCGCTAATGCGACACCTCATACGCGAACGCAGAGAATAATTATGTTCACCTTTGCGAACGTGTATCCAACTTCACAAACACAAAAAAAAACTCCGTTGGCCTCCCAGATACCTTACGTAAAAACAAGACTTCTCTCGCAAATGTGATGAAGGAAACCAGCAACAAAACATCAGTGATTTTCATCAATTCCAACAAGTCCCGATATTTTTTGAACATGATCCAAATCACACCCGAGGCCGCGGGGACCTCCACCAAACATACCAACAAGTCTTAAACATCATATGGGCCTAGTCAGGCCTTCAAATCACATCAAACACTGCTAAAAGCGCGAATCATACCCCAATTCAAGCTCAATGAACTTTAAAACTTCACACTTCTACAATCGATGTCGAAACCTATCAAAACACGTCCAATTGACCTCATATTTTGCACGCATGACACATTTGACATTACGGACCTACTCTGTCTTCTGGAATCGAAATTCGACCCCGATATGAAAAAATTCACTCCCGGTAAAACTTCCCAAAATCCAACTTTCGTCATTTCAAGCCTTTTTCTAGTACAGGCCTCCAAATCACAATCCGTACACACTCCTAAGTCAAAAATCACCCAACGACGCTAACGGAATCGACGAAACTCCATTCCAGATTCACCTCACACAATTCCAAATACGGTAAAATTCCTACAACTTAAACTTGTATTTTAGGGGCTAAGTGTCCCATTTCACTCCGAAACCAAAGACAAATCCTCTCGGCAGTCACAAAAGCATAAAATAAATAGAAGACAAAGTAAATAGGGGATCGAGGCTATTACTCTCAAATGACCGGCCAAGTCGTTACATCCTCCCCCACGTAAAAATATTGTTCATCCTCGAACAAGCATAGAGACATACCTGAAGTGGTGAAAACATGAGGATAACGGCTACCATATCATGCTCGGTCTCCCAAGTCACCTCCTCGACCAGCTGACCCCTCCACTGAACCTACACTGAAGTAGTGTTCTTTGACATCAGCTTTCCAACTTGCCTGTCCAAAATAGCTAGCGACTCCTCAACATAAGATAAGTCCTTGTCCAACTAGACTGACCTGAAATCTAACGCATGAGACGGATCATCGTGATACTTCTGGAGCATAAAATTGTGAAACACTTTATGAACTCCTACTAGGCTGGGAGGCAAGACAAGTTCATAAGCAACCTCCCTAACTAGCCGCAACACCTCGAACGAGACAATAAACCTTGGCCTCAGCGCTCCCTTCTTCTTGAACTTTATGAACCCTTCATGGGTGACACTCGGAGTAGGATCCGTGAACCTTACGATCCATATAACTCTTCTGTTTCGACTGGGTTGTAAGATGTCGATCCTGAATTACCTTAACCTTATCCAAAGCATCATGAACCAAGTCTGTACCCAATAGCCTAACCTCGCCCGGCTCGAACCAACCCACAGGAGAGCGACTGTGTCTACCATACAAAGCCTCATATAGGGCCATGTGAATGCTCGACTGATAACTGGTGTTGTAGGAAAGCTCTGCAAGTGGAAAGAAGTGATCCCAAGAACCTCTCAAAATCCATCACTCACGAAAGAAGCATATCCTCTAGTATCAAAATAGTGTGCTCGAACTGCCCATCCGCCCGAGGGTGAAATCCTGTGCTCAACTCAACCCGAGTACCTAACTCATGGTGCACAGCTCTCCAGAACTGCAATGTGAACTGCTTGCCCCGATCAAAGATGATAGATACCGGCACGCCATGAAGTCTGAAAATCTCGCGTATATAGACTCGAGCCAGCTTCTCGGAAGAATGAGTAGTCATCACAGGAATGAAATGAGCTGACTTGGTAAACCTATCCACAGTCACCCAAACTAAATCAAACTTCCGCTGAGTCCGTGGAAGCCCAACAATAAAATCCATATTGATCCGCTCCCATTTCCCACTCCAAAATCGCTAGCTTCTAAAGCAATCCACCTGGCCGCTGATGCTCATAATTCACCTGCTGGCAATTTAGGCACCGAGCTACATAATCTACTATGCCATTATTCATTCTCCTTCCCCAATAATGCTTCCTCAAGTCCTAATACATCATCGCGATACCTGAATGATTGGACTACCATGAACTATAAGCCTCCTAGAAAATCAACTCACACGAACCATCTACACTGGGCACATATAGCCTGTCGTTCATCCTCAATGCACCATCATCTCCAATAGTGACCTCCTTAGCATGACTATGTTGAACCGTGTCCTTAAGGACAAGAAGATGGGGTTCATCATACTGATGCTCCCTGATATGACCATAAAGAAAAGACTAAGAAGCCACACAAGCCAAAGCTCGTCTCGACTCAGAAATATCCAATCTAACAAACTGGTTAGCCAAATCTTGAACATAGAATGCCAATGGACTCTCTGCTACTAGTAGATATGATAGGCTTCCCAAACTCTCTAAACTGCGACTCAAGGAACCGGCCACCACATTGGCCTTCCTGGGATGGTACAAAATGATTATGTCATAATCCTTTAAGCAGCTCCAACCACCTCCGCTGATGCAAATTAAGGTCCTTCTGTTTGGAGAGATCTTGCAAACTCCGGTGATCGGTGTAGATCTCACAAAGGACACTGTACAAATAGTGTCGCCAAATCTTCAAGGCATGAACAAAAACCGCTAACTCAAGATCGTGGACATGATAGTTCTTCTTATGCACCTTCAGTTGTGTGGATGCGTAGACAATCACCCAACCGTCCTGAATCAACACCACACCAAGACCAATCCACGACGCATCACAATATACACTACAAGACCTCGAACCTATAGGCAACACCAATATTGGGGTCGTAGTCAAAACTGTCTTGAGCTTTTGAAAGCTCTCCTCACACTCCTCTGTCCACCTGAACGGAGCACCCTTCTCCATCATCATGGTCATAAGTGCTGCAATAGATGAGAAACCCTCAACAAATTGACAATAATACCCTGGCAACCTAAGAAAACTCTCGATCTTCATAGCTGAGGATGGTCCAGGCCAACTCTGCACTGCTTCAACCTTCTTCGGATCCACCTTGATCCCCTCACTCAACAGTACGTGACCCAAAAATGCCACTGGGTCTAGCCAGAAGTCACACTTTAAAATTTCTGCATATAACTTCTTTTCTCTCAAGGTCTGAAGTACAGTCCTGAGGGGTGTTGCTCGTGATCCTCCAGACACTGAGAGTACACAAGAATGTCGTCAATAAACACAACGATGAATGAGTCAATATATGGACGGAATACACTGTGCATCAAATGCATGAATGGCGTCAGGGCGTTGGTTAACGCAAATGACATCACAAGGAACTCGTAGTGACCTTACCGAGTCCTAAAAGCAAACTTTGGGATATTTGGCTCCCTAACTTCAATAGTTGATAGCTTGAACGTAAGAAAATCTTGGAGAACACTCTAGAACCTTGTAACTGATCAAATAGGTCATCAATACGAGACAATATATACATGTTCTTCATCGTAACTTTGTTCAACTGGCGATAATCAATACATATACGCATAGAACCATCCGTATTCTTCACAAACAAGACCCGATCACCCCAAGGCGACACATTAAGCTGAATGAAGACCTTATCAAGCAATTCATGTAACTGTTCCTTCAACCCTTTCAACTCAGGAGGATCCATGCGATATGTAGGAATAGAGATGGGTTGAGTGCCCGACAACAAACCAATACCGAAGTCAATATCCCTGTCGGGCGACATGCCCGGAAGATCTATAGGAAATACATCTGGATAGGCCCTCACTATTGGAACAGACACAACTATAGGGGTATCAATACTGACATCTCTCACATAAGCTATATACGCGTCACACTCGTTCTCAACCATTCGTTGAGCCTTGAGAAATGAAATAACTCTGTTGGGAGTATAATCCCGGGTGCCTCTCTACTCTAACCGTGGAAATCCCTGCATAGACAGTGTCACGATCTTCGTGTGACAATTAAGAATAGCATAATGAGGCAACAACAAGTCCATGCCCAAAATATTATCAAAATTCACCATAATAAGAAATAATAAATCGGCTCTAGTCTTAAAACCACTAAGAACAACCAAACACGACCTATATACATGGTCAACAGGAATAGAATCTCCTACAGGTGTATACACATAAATAAGAGAACTTAAAGAATCATGGGAAACGCCTAAATACGGAGCAAAATAAGATGACAGATAAAAATAAGTGGATCATGGATCTAATAATATTGATTCATCTCTATGATACACCGGAACAATACCTGTAATGATAGAGTCAGATGCAATTTCCTCCGTACAAGCAGGAAAAGCATAATATCTGGCCTAGCCTCCCCCTCTAGGGAGACCTCTACCTGTCCGACCTCCACCTCGAGTTGGCTTAGCAGGTGGAGTGGTAGATGGTGTTGTAATCATAGCTTGGGGACTTGGTGGAGAACTCGGTGCCGGAGTAGTTTGTGGAGGTCAACCCCTCTTAAGTCTGGGACAATCCCTTAATATATGGCGAGTGTGACCATACTCAAAACAAGCTCTCAAAGGGCGTGGCTGCAATGGCTGGCTTGGGCCCGGTCGGCAGGACTGACTGCTGAACGCATCCTGTTCAAGAGGTGCACTAGACAATGGCGGTGCAAAATAAGGATCCTGGGGCCTAAGAGTGACCGGAATACCATTAGTGGCTGGAAGTGCTGAATGAACAGAGTGACTCACCTAGACCCTACCATGATGAGCCGTCATTGGGGCACGGGTACAACTATAAGTTCTAGACTCTCAAGACTTCTTGGCCTCTCTCTCCCCTCTCTCTCTCTAGTCGGCATACCCTCTAATCTCCTAGTAATCCCCACAACCTGCTAGTATTCAATATCCATCTCCAACTCTCGGGTCATACTAAGTCTAATACTAGGGTTGAGCCCCTCGATGAATCGACGAAACTACTCTAGAACTACAACTGCCAAGGCTTGTGCATGTCTAGACAAATCACTAAACCAAACCGCATACTCTGACACGGTCATAGAACCCTTACGCAACTATTCGAACTCTGTGCACCATGCATTTCTAACATTTTGAGGAATATACCCCCTCAAGCATATATCTGAGAACTTAGTCCAAGTGAGCAAAGATGCCTCGACCGAAGTACCCAACTCACAAGCATGCCACTAGTGATAGGCCACTCCTCTAAGTTGGAACGTAGTGATAGAAACCCCACCCGATTCCGCAACACCCACGGTACGGATGATAAAGTGTAACTCCTCAAGAAGACCATGGCATCCTCTTACGCGAATCCACTGAAAATAGGAGAGTGGTACTTGTTGTACCGCTCGAGCCTTAGCTGCTCCTCCTCAGAAACTGCTGCCCTACCCTCGGGCCGAACTGGGGCTACCGACTGCACTAGTACGACCTCTAGAATCTGGTCGACCTGAACTGCTGCTCTAGGGTATGGGCGGGGGGAGTCTATGCTCTTCCCCTGTCCTGAGATGTGGCAGGAGCTAGTAGGATCAACCTTGCCTGACCTAAAGTACAGAACGTGCTCAGAAACTAGGAAAGGATCTCCTGAAGATCTGGTGCAATAATAGGCTTCTCTGGCGCCTGCGTCCCACTAGAGCTACTAGTGGCTCCTATGTAGCATCTCGTCCTAGTGCTCTGGCTGCACCACATGGACATCCTTGACCTCTACCCCAGCCCCATCGCCGGCCTGTTATGGCCCAGTAGGGGGCACAAGGGCCTAGTCATCTAATACGGCTTTATGTGTCCTCACCATATGTGAGAAAATAGAAGACACGAGTTTAGAATTCCGAAGTCAACAATTTCGCACCACAAGGAATCAAAGAAGTGAATTTTTTCTAACAGTTCCATAGCCTCCCGAAGATAAGTACAGACGCCTCAGTACTGATCCGCGAGACTCTTCTAATACTGCTTGTAACTCATAACACCTATGAACCTAGAGCTATGATACCAACTTGTCACGACCCAAATCTCCCTCTGTGAGATATCGTGACGGCACCTAGTCTCTAAGACTAGGTAAGCCTAATAGTTGTGGAATAACTAAATTAATAACATAAATAATGGCTAAACCTTAACAACAACATGTGTGAGTGTGTGTGTATAAAGCTAGAAAACTGCCGCTCGATAAATACAAGTAAAACCAACAACTCTGAGTACAAACATCTCCCAAAGACCCGGTATTCACTAGTCACAAGCTCTAAGTAATTGTTCTAACTGTCTCTATACATCAGTATCTAGGAAAAATAAAGAAGAAACAACATAAAAGGGAAAGAGGGGGACTCCGAGATCTGCGGACGCTGGCAGATATACCTTGAAGTCTCCATAGCAGCATCACGACTCTCTACTAATAGCGGGTCTCGTAGGAGGTACTTGGGTCTGCACGAATAACATGTGCAAAAGAGTATCATGAGTACACAACAATGATAACCAGTATGTGCCAAGCCTAACATCGGTAGAGTAGTGACGAGGTCAGGGCAAGGCCCTACTGGGATATATTAATTAAAGTAGAATATATAGTAATATAGTGAAAGACTAAGAATTTAACAACGAGAATTACAGAAGAGGAAACTACAGCAAATAAGGATAAACAAATAGGGGCGCTCCTGAGGTACCGCCACGTAGTCCCAAAAGTAAACACTCAACAGGGTATATCGCGTGGTACAATCTCGTAATCCCAAAAGTAAATATGCAACGGGGGATCTCCCGAGGTACGACCTTGTAGTCCCAAAAGCAAATATGCTACATGTTACGCCTGCAATATTACGTCGGTATTATGTCCCGTAGTACTAAATTACGATGATATCGCACCCTGTAGTATTGTAAGTTGAATTTGTCATAAGGTAATATACATCAGTCCAAGTAAAAGATTATTTGGAAATTATAAGGATTATATTATTTCACAAGTGATGAGTAAATTCGTGAAGGTGAGAGGGGAAGCAAAAAAAAAACAAATGAAAAAAATAAATTTTCGTCCAAGTTTGGCACGTTGGGATAAAATACGGCCAGAGCTAAAGTACTCGGTATTTATGGGCTAGTGCCATGCAAGATACTACATGACCAAGATAGTAAGGTGTATAAAGTATGTGAAAAGTGAGTAGTATTTTAAGTAATTTGAGATAATTCTTAATTATACGGGTAATTGGTTAATTACCGGGTAACGGGACATTACCTAGTTAATTAATAAAATTAGTGGATAAGATTAATCCTTCCCCAAAAAAATACGTGGCAATAAGCCACTATCAATAAATATGACTAAGTATTCATTAGGCTTAGGTGGCTACCTAAGGAGACATGACTTTAACACTTATTACAAGTCTTTGGTTCATTTCATTTTGGACAATAAAAATAAAAAACGTTCTAGCTAAATTCTTGCAACCAAACATTCTTTAAAAATTCTTCAAGAACAGAAGCAAAAACCAAGTCATATATCACTTTTAACATTCTCATAAGTTCCCAAAAATACAAGGCTTTTCGCTGGCCATTCTTATGACTTTCAAACAAAAACGTGAATTATTGCGACTAAAGGAGTATGGTGCAACCTTTTCCAAGAACATCATACGGATTTTTCCCTACTCTAGGTATGTTAAGGCTATCCCTTCTTTATTTTGGCGTGGTCCAAATTATACTGAAGAAACGAGCAAATACACAGTTTTTATAAATTACTCTATTCATAGAAATAGTAGGGGTATCTATATTCTTGATTCCCCATGAGAATTATTATTATCTTCTGTTCATGGGTCTCAAAAATACGTATAGTGGTAAAGTTTATTTCATGATATTAATCAGAGGCATAATGGCCCTATGACGTACCGAGAGATTTTATTGACATATTTCATATGCATTTACATATGCACATTGACCTATGGCCAGATGGCGTTATATATGCATATATATGTATATGGGATATGGGAAAAGGTTACGGCGTTATATACGTACCACCACCTGATCAGCTGGTATATGATGATGATGATGCCCACAGTGGCTGAAATATGGTTCAAACGGCGTTATATACGCGTATTTATGTATGTATATTCAAACGGAATTATATACGCGTAGATATGTATGTATATATATGTATATGGGATATGGGAAAGGTTATGGCGATATATACGCACCACCACCTGATCAGCTGGTATACGATGATGATTTTGCCCACAGTGGCCGATATGATATGATGGGATGCCCTCAGAGGCTGATGATGTTATGAAACATGTACCTATGCACGACATGACATTCATATGCATATGCATGACGCTAAAAGTAATTTATGATTTACAAAGCTATTCAGGCTTACAGGTTGAGTCATGTGCTCTATATTTCTTCCATGTCTCTTATGTACTTATTTATGTGCCTTACATACTCGGTACATTATTCGTACTGACGTCCCTTTTGCCTGGGGACGCTGCGTTTCATGCCCGCAGGTCCCGATAGACAGGTCGAGAGCCCTCCAAGTAGGCTATCAGCTCAGCGGAAGATGTTGGTGCGCTCCATTTTCTTCG
>ML400620.1:0-61008 GCA_005239525.1 Nicotiana knightiana | reverse complement strand
CCCTATGGGAGCTAACGGATATGGTTTAAGAGAAGGACATGATATCAGGATCCGGCTGGGGTTAGAGTAACCCATGATGATGGTGGGATTGCTTGTGTTAGTTGACATTTCCAAGGGATATTATAAATGTGCTAACAAAATCTCCCTATGAGACACCCAGATGGTATACTCTAAAATAATACAGCTAGATATGAGTACTATAAAGATAGGCACTGGAAGCCTAGAAAGGATAAATGTTACCTTAGAATGGCTCCTGTCCCTAGTAAATAAAGAATGTCAGACAACCCGATGGATCAAGGGGAGCTAAAAGCAAAGGAATGTCATGTGGAGATCTTCAAAATAAAGTGGTAGATAGAAATATTAGCAGAAAATGAGAAGACAGCTAATGAAATGTTATGAGTAAGATGTGATGCATGGATGACAACGGGAAAAAATGATGAATGACGGTATTATAGGATGTATAATCAAGTGAAGGAAAAGACGAGAGGAGCCAGGCCTTGAGACAACAAAAGAGTATAGGCCATAAAGTTATATCCTCATTTCGAGAAATAAGTTCGTGACTCCAATGCGACTATCCGAACGGAGAGTTAAACCCCAAAATAATAGAGATCAGTATGGGCTGGTGAATAAGATAAAGTAAACATGAATTGGGGATTTATTGTTGATAATGGTCGACATCATGAGAAATTCAGAGAATGTTCATTCAGGAAGACGCTTCCGTAAAGTAAGCAATGTGAGAAAAATTAAGCTTAAGAGACTATATGTGTCGGTTATAGTAATTGTCACCTTGCAAGTAAGGAATTACATTATCCTTAGTGCAAAAGGATTATGGCAAGGAGAGTAAAGGTCATCGATGGTGTGAAAGGACGCCAAAAATGAAAAGGTAGAACATCTATAGGCAGATTGTCGTAGCTCCAACTTTTAGTACTCCCCTAAAGGGGGGAATATGGAATGACGTGACATTACGTCAGAATTAAGTGGTTCCAGTAATTATGGAATGGTAAAGGAAGAATGCGATAAAACGAAAAAGGGATGAGATTGCACTTATTCAAAGCCTACAGTTATGCTATGATACCTGAGAATTATGCAAACATAACGTCAGGGAAAGGAAGTAAGGGTTCCTGCCCGAGATATTATTAATTAATAAGGAGCCAGTGCGAGAGGAAAGTTAAGACAAAGGAAATAACCCAAGAAAGATTATGCGGATTGTTGATATGAGAACGAACTAACGAGCAGTTAGTAGTTGATTCAGGAAGAGTCTTGTTATGGCTAGACAAGAGGATAAAGACAAATTAGTAGATCAATACAAGATAAACATAGGGAACCCCAACATGGGGAATTCGGCCTCGCAGTTTGACATTGTAATACTTGAGATATATTCGTATAGAAGTTGGGGAAGTTAAAAAGGTACCGTATGAGTATTACGGAAATAAAAGAAAATGCCACTGGGAAGACAGTCAAAATATTAGTTCAGGAGCAACCCTACAAGCACAAGGATACAGAGGTAAGCAATAATGGATGATTATAGGCAAGGAAGGACATCAAAAGGTCCGTAATAAGCTTGCAGCTTCACAACAGTCAGAAAGACCAGAAAAAAATTTATTTGGCATGCGTGGGGACTAGGGTAAGTTAAGTATGCATGCAACATGGGGGCAGAAAGACCAGAAAAAAAATTGTGTACGTTTAAAGAAATTTAAGAAGGAACGGAATGAATTTTCGATCAATGATCCCGAGTTGGTAACGTTATAAACGCACTTAAGAGTTTGGAGTTTTATACTTGCAGCAGATACAGCCGTAGAAGATTCTGGTATACGTTAAGAGAGACGAAGGATTGAATTGTTAAAGGATTATGTCATGGATATTCCATATCGCCCATGAAGGGCTAGGGTAATGACTAATACCAGGAGATGCAGATCGGAAGATAGCTTAAGCCTACATAAAAGTTGATTATAGGGAAGAGGAAACTAAAGAGTTACATCAACAAAAAAAAAGTCAGGAGTCTAATTATTGGACTCAAAAAATTATAAACATCATGATTGAGAACAATGTAGAATCACTCTTAATATTAGAGGTACAAGAGAGATAGTACAATAGCCATATTTTATAAGGGCGCTATGATGATGCATGTGAGAAGAGTACCAGCCTCATAAAAAGTCAGTACGAAGCTCCCATCGGATTATGGATGCACTAGAGGTGCAAGTATTATAATAGAGCTTCAAGTTATGGACGGACAATTATACCTATGTGGAGGTAGGTCATGAAAGAAATAGACGATACGATGCAAGATTTTAAGGTAGTAAGGTAAAGGTGAACAATGTACGAGATACTCAAAGGCAGAAGATTGTGAAAAGTCCATACCTCAGATAAAAGGCTAGAAGTGCGGGGATTTAGTATCTAGGAATAATAGTGGCATCGTCAGTAGCATATCTTCCAACCTACGGTCTAGGTAACGAAAAGCCTGACTAAAAGAGTAATAGAGACGACGTGATGTCTCACTTGATGTTCCAGAAAATACATGGGAATTGATCGCAAGCTAAATATGATAGGATGACAAGGTCTTAGAAAGATAAGAGTAAGGACAAGGAGAAGGCAAGAGAGAAGATGACGAAAATGGTAAGTCCTCGAAAGTAAGCCTGTGAAAACAAAGGAGCTGATGGTTCTTCTAAGTTATAGAAAGATCAATATAGCCTGAATGAACTCAAAAGAGCCTAAGACTAATAGCATTTAGAAGAGATGGAATGTTGTAGAATGGGGGTGTGATTATGATAGATAAAGGATGACGTTTGGGTTTTCGATTGGGCATTTAGAAGAAAATAAAGGGAGCTCATGAATTTGGTAGGATTAAAATACCCACGTAAGGTGAATAACATTGGGATGCGGTGAAATATGGTTATGGAAGTGTAATATCGTATCATCTAGGTGGATCAAAAAAAAATCCCTCCAAATTTCCATGATGCAACATAAGCCCTAGTGGCAAGGTATTACGTAACAAGTTTCAAGTTATCAGTGGTATATTGTAGATCAATATTGAGGTGAATCAACAATGGATGGACAAAAGTCACAAAGACGAGATTAGGCCTTCATTCTAAAGATGAGCAGTAATGAGGAAGCATTAAAGGACTTAGATTTATAAATATGGAATAAGCAACGAGAGTAAGCTGGGATTTGGTAGCAGACCTCAGCAATGATAAATAAAGTAAGAATTATGGCAGTAAATTCATACGGTGGATAAACGGACCTATGCAATAAGATATAGCAATATTTGTGAATTCAACAAAGTACCGAGAAAAGAACTTCAGTATACTCATAGATTCCCAAAGGGACATCTTATCAAGCTCTGTATATGAAGCCTAGAGATTGGGAACACTTACAAGGTCAAAGTCGTACAAGCTGCATGATGGAAGGTAGCAACAGTTACGAGATTGGAAGGATTCCAACTACAAGTTGTGGTGTGAGAAGGAATCCTAAGGGGGGAATGCCCTGGATTTGGACTTATTCACAAAACATTCGCCTAGATGGAAAGGGAGTTCTAAAGTATTCGGAAGACATAAGTTATGAAATGATAAGTGCATCAGGCAACATTCGAGGGCGAATGTTCCAAAGGGGGGAATGATGTTACGCCCCGCAATATTACGTCGGTATTATGTCCCGTAGTACTAAATTACGATGATATCGCACCCTGTAGTATTGTACGTTGAATTTGTCATAAGGTAATATACATCAGTCCAAGTAAAAGATTATTTGGAAATTATAAGGATTATATTATTTCACAAGTGATGAGTAAATTCGTGAAGGTGAGAGGGGAAGTCAAAAAAAAAAACAAATGAAAAAAAAAAAATTTCGTCCAAGTTTGGCACGTTGGGATAAAATACGGCCAGAGCTAAAGTACTCGGTATTTATGGGCTAGTGCCATGCAAGATACCACATGACCAAGATAGTAAGGTGTATAAAGTATGTGAAAAGTGAGTAGTATTTTAAGTAATTTGAGATAATTCTTCATTATACGGGCAATTGGTTAATTACCGGGTAACGGGACATTACCTAGTTAATTAATAAAATTAATGGATAAGATTAATCCTTCCCCAAAAAACTACGTGGAAACAAGCCACTATCAATAAATATGACTAAGTATTCATTAGGCTTAGGTGGCAACCTAAGGAGACATGACTTTAACACTTATTACAAGTCTTTGGTTCATTTCATTTTGGACAATAAAAATAAAAAACATTCTAGCTAAACTCTTGCAACCAAACATTCTTCAAAAATTCTTCAAGAACAGAAGAAAAAACCAAGTCATATATCTCTTTTAACATTCTCATAAGTTCCCAAAAATACAAGGCTTTTCGCTAGCCATTCTTATGACTTTCAAACAAAAACGTGAATTATTGCGACTAAAGGAGTATGGTGCAACCTTTTCCAAGAACATCATACGGATTTTTCCCTACTCTAGGTATGTTAAGGCTATCCCTTCTTTATTTTGGCATGGTCCAAATTATACTGAAGAAACGAGCAAATACACAGTTTTTATAAATTACTCTATTCATAGAAATAGTAGGGGTATCTATATTCTTGATTCCCCATGAGAATTATTATTATCTTCTGTTCATGGGTCTCAAAAATACGTATAGTGGTAAAGTTTATTTCATGATATTAATCAGAGGCATAATGGCCCTATGACGTACCGAGAGATTTTATTGACATATTTCATATGCATTTACATATGCACATTGACCTATGGCCAGATGGCGTTATATATGCATATATATGTATATGGGATATGGGAAAAGGTTACGGCGTTATATACGTACCACCACCTGATCAGCTGGTATATGATGATGATGTTGCCCACAGTGGCTGAAATATGGTTCAAACGGCGTTATATACGCGTATATATGTATGTATATTCAAACGGCATTATATACGCGTATATATGTATGTATATATATGTATATGGGATATGGGAAAGGTTATGGCGTTATATACGCACCACCACCTGATCAGCTGGTATATGATGATGATGTTGCCCACAGTGGCTGAAATATGGTTCAAACGGCGTTATATACGCATATTTATGTATGTATATTCAAACGGCATTATATACACGTAGATATGTATGTATATATATGTATATGGGATATGGAAAAGGTTATGGCGATATATACGCACCACCACATGATCAGCTGGTATACGATGATGATTTTGCCCACAGTGGCCGATATGATATGATGGGATGCCCTCAGAGGCTGATGATGTTATGAAACATGTACCTATGAACGACATGACATTCATATGAATATGCATGACGCTAAAAGTAATGTATGATTTACAAAGCTATTCAGGCTTGCAGGTTGAGTCATGTGCTCTATATTTCTTCCATGTCTCTTATGTACTTATTTATGTGCCTTACATACTCGGTACATTATTCGTACTGACGTCCCTTTTTCCTGGGGACGCTGCGTTTCATGCCCGCAGGTCCCGATAGACAGGTCGAGAGCCCTCCAAGTAGGCTATCAGCTCAGCGGAAGATGTTGGTGCGCTCCATTTGCTTCGGAGTCGCTTGTTTGGTTAGTATGATTTAGACGGGTATTGTTTGGTATGGCGGGACTCTATCCCGACCTTTATGACATTTATGTACTCTTAGAGGCTTGCAGACATATGTCGTATACATGGAAGATTGTACGGCCTTGTCGGCCTATGTTTTGAGTTTATAAATGATTATGTTGGCCTATTAGGCCCGTATGTCACGTGTATATGATAATGTAATAAGAAAGATACGTTAGGTTGGTACTCGGTCGAGTAAGGTATCGGGTGCCCGTCGCGGCCCATCGGTTTGGGTCATGACACTACAGGGGATATCCAGAGGTACCGCCTCATAGACCCAAAAGTTAATAAGCAACGGGGATCTATCGAGGTACGACCTCGTAATCCCAAAAGTAAAACACATCACGAAACTAATGGAAACAACAATTAACATCAAGAAATCCTATAGTTTAAAATTAAATACAAATCAAGGGAAATCAGGAATTCAACAAAGCATGATGCACATATTTCAAATAATCAAATAATCATTTAAGACACATATACATACGATATTAGGCTAAACGAGATAACTACATATGCTCGGATGTCTTATTAAAGATATAATATGTTACTGTTTAGGAAAAAACAAATTTCAACAATTAGCATGTGTACATACTCGTCACCTCGCATACAAGGCACTCACATATCACAGAATTTTTACAACAGTATCAAATCCTAAGTGGATTTCCCCCACACAAGGTTAGGCGAGTCACTTACCTCAAGCCAAGCTTAATCGGTCAATAAGAACGCCTTTTACTTGACTTTCCGACTATGAATGGACGAAATCTAGCAAAAAGCAATTACATACCATAGATATAACTATAAGAAACTAATCAAATTAATAAATCAAGACTTTAGCTAAAACATAGAAAATTGCCCCAAAAAGTCGACCCGGGCCCACATCTCGGAATCAGGTATAAATCACAAAATCCTAACACCCTCCTGACCATGAGTTCACCCACACCAAAATTACTCAAATCCAATACCAAAACCCCAAAATTCGGTTTAAGAACTTTTTAACTTTTCCCCAAATTTCTCAACCCAAAACCTTACTTAAATGATGAAATTAATGATGGATTAGTGGGTATTAATCAAGCACAAATCAACAATCCTTACCCAAATGTTTCCTCTGAAAAAGCCTTAAAATTTTGCCTTAATCCGAGCTCTCTAGTTCCCAAAATGAAAATGGGATAAAAACCCTCGATTTGAAATTTAATCTGTTGCCTATGTCATTTCTTCTTTGCGAACGTGGATTGTGCCTCGCGTTCGCGAAACACAAAATTCTCAGCTGCTAGATTCCCCTTCGCAAATGCGACACCTCATACGTGAACGAGGAGAACAATTTCTTTCACCTTCGAGAACGTGTGGCCAACTTCGCGAACGCAAAGAACAAACTCTGTAGGGCCTCCCAGATACCTTACTCAAATGCGGTGAGGGAAACCTGCAATAGAACATCAGTGATTTTATGCAATTCTAACAAGTCGTGAAATGTTCCGAACATGATCCAAATCATATCCGAGGCCCCTAGACCTCAACCAAACATACCAACAAGTCTAAAACATCATGCAGACTTATCGAGCCTTCAAATCACATCAAACAACGCTAAAAATGAATCACACCCTAATTCAATCTTAATGAACTTTAAAACTTTAAACTTCTATAACCAATGTTGAAACCTATCAAAGCACCGTCTGATTGACCTCAAATTTTGCACGAAAGTCACATTTGACATTACGGACCTACTCCAACTTCTGTGATCGGTAACCGACCTCGATATCAAAAATTCCACTCTCAGTCAAACTTCCTAAAAATCCAACTTTCGCCATTTCAAGCCTTATTCAACTACAGGCCTCCAAATACAAATCCGGACGCGCTCCTAAGTCCAAAATTACCAAACGGAGCTAACGGCAAGTCAAATTCCTATAACTTATGCTTCCATTTTAGGGACTAAGTGTCCTATTTCACTCAGAAACCAAAAACAAATCCTCCCGTCAACTCACATAAGCATAAATGAAACAGAGGAAGCTGTAAACAGGGGATCAGGGATAATACTCTCAAAACAACCAGTCAGGTCATTACACTGCACCAAACTTCTGCAAGGTCCGCGGAAACCCAACTACAAAATCCATCCGCTCAGGTATAGTCATCTGTTGGACTAGGCCACCTGGCCTCTAGTTCTCAGAACATCCATCCTCACCGATAGTAGCCTTCTCGGCACCAGCCCTAGTACCGTCTCTTTGAGAACCAACAAGTGCGGATCATCAAACTGGTGAGCCTTGATTTGCTCGAAAAGTGAAGTCTGAGCAACGATGCATGCAAGAACTTGGCTAGGCTTTGAAATATCCAACCGCACAAATCTGTTAACCAAGGAGTGATTGTCCAAAGCTAGCGGCATCTTCTCTACTGAAACGAATGCCAAACTACACATACTCTCCGCCTTTCTACTCAAGGCATCTACAACTACATTCGCCTTTCCCGGATGATAAAGGATGGCAATATCCTAATCCTTCAGTAACTCAATCCACTTGTGCTGCCTAAAATTAAGATCAATCTGCTTGAACAAATGCTGCAAGCTGCGATGATCAGTGTAAACCTCACAGGACACCCCTTAAAGATAATGCCTCCATATCTTAAGAGCATGAACAATAGTGACCAAACCAACGTGTGAAGTGTCACAATACACACTATACATCCCTGAATCGGGAGGCAACACTAGAACTGGTGTCGTAGTCAAAGCCGACTTAAGCTTCTAAAAGCGCACCTCACAATCATCGGACCAACGGAATGGAGCACCCTTCTAGGTCAATATAGTCAAATGTGTTACAATAAATGAGAAGCCCTCTACAAACCAGTGATAATAAACTTCTAACCCAAGAAGCTCCTGATTTCAGTCGCTGTAGTAGGACGAGGCCAACTCTGAACTGCCTTGATCTTCTTGGGATCCACCTTAATACCCTCGCCTGATACAACATGCCCCAAGAATTCCACAGAATCTAGCCAAAACTCACACTTTGAGAATTTAGCATATAGCTTATGTTCTCGCAAGTTCTAAGACACAACTCTTAAATGTTACTCGTTGTCACGACCCAAATCCTAGTTCAGGTTGCGATGGCACCCAACAGTGGGGTTAGGCAAGCCAACATGAATTATACTAAGTGTTACTCTTCCCATTTGATTAATTACCCCAACGTTTACCAGTTTTAAGCAATTATGAATATGATAATAGCCTGTGATATGAAATGAAATCATAATGAAACATGGGCCAAAAGATAAGCATATGTGTAGATATACAGCCCAAAAACCCAAAAATATATGCTACACGTGTGTAGCAGGAACTAGTGTCATGAGCAACTATCTGAATATACAAGGATAATATATATACAATCCCATAGTCTGAATGAAGTAGACAGGAAAAGTGACAAAAGGAAACTTCAGGGCGCTGCCAGGGATCGTCAGGAAGAGCAGCCCATCGTGAAGTCGAATCAACTCAAGTCAGTACCTAGCTCCGGCCTGATAATCAGATGTACCAGCCTCTAAACTTGTACAATCAAGTACAGAAGAAGAAGTGCAACATGAGTACATAAATAAATATGTACCCAGTGAGTATCCCGTCTAAACTCGAAGGAGTAGTGACGAGAGGTTGACTAGATACTCACTAAGGTCCGACAGTATAATATGTGACGAGATATGGCTAAAGCAATAGGCATGTAAGACAGTAACAACAAGTGCATAGAAAATAATGAAATCTAGGTAATAACGGAAAAATGAACAGCAAGGTGCTAACAATCCTCTCTTAAAAAATACCTGACAGTACACTTATAAGCGAAACAGAACTCAAGTGATCATACACATACCAGGACAAGACAACAAGCCGGAGTCGTACGGGTGGTCATAAGGACTGAGGTCATAAGCTAACCCACGATCGCGAATCATACCTGCGACTCGCGTGTGACTCGATAATAATAAGCTGGCCCACGATCGCGCATCATACCTGCGACTCGTATGCTGACTCGATAATAATAAGCTAACCCACGGTCGCGCATCATACCTGCGACTCGTGTGCTGACTCGATAACTAGTGCGTATATATAAGTACACATGTGTACCAACTCAACAGTGAACTCAAAAGGACTGTGCCAATACCACGAATAACCAACTGGGACTTAAATAATAATGTTTCACTTTTTCCATATCACCTCAACAGTAATTACAACTCTTACCACATACAAAGGTACAAATAGGGCTCATAGAGGCATGCTTGTGAATCCTAAAGCTACCCGACATAGCAATATAATCGCCACGTATGGACTCTCGCCACTGGGGACGTACGTGGACCCCACAACATGAATACACAGCAACAAGGAACCTATGGGGACATTTCCCCCTTACAAGGTTGGAAAGGAGACTCACCTCGTGACGAAACCACCCCTCGGATCAAGGATGCGCCCGAATCTCCGAAATCTACCCTCGACGGCCCGCAACTAGTCAAATATAGTATAATTACATCAATTCAAGCTTAAAGGAGGAAAATTATCCTATTTTATACAAAATTCACCATTCTTGAAGAATTACCCAATTTCATCCCCGAGCTCGATGCTCGAATTCCGAGAATTCTTGAAGGAATCGCTCACTCGTAGCCTAGGGATTAAGATTATGTAACTTTTATTGGAATTCATGGCATTCATTGAGTAATTTATCAAATTCTTAAGAACCCTAACTTTCACTACCCAAATCCTTGGTTCTTGATGGTTTAGTAGTTAATTCTAGTTGAATTCCATGTATACATTAGGAAAATAGAGAGGAATTACTCACCTTAGTACTAGATAGGTCGTGGAAGGTGCTGCTCAAGCTTGAAGGTCCTCTAATGGAGTTGAAAAATGAGAGAAAAAGAAGGAATCCCATGTTTTGAAATATATATACTGCCTGCTACAGGGGTTTCCACACCTGCGACCTTGGGACCGCACCTGCAGTCCCGCACCGGCGAGGAAAATCTCGCACCTGCGAAAAATGGGGAGGGGGGGTTGGGTCGCACATGCGGAGCTGGAGACCGCATCTGCGGCTCCGCTCCTGCGAAAAAGGAACCACACCTGTGGAACCTTCGCACCTGTGAGGCTGGGACCGCAGGAGCAGTCCGGCACCTGTAGCTGGGCAACCGCACCTGCGGTCACACCAGCAATAGTTGCACCAGCAGTTATTTTAGCTAGTTTTTGGCTTCGTGTGGTGTCCGGGAGGCACCCGAGCCCACCCGCGCCCCCGTCCAATTATACCAACAAGTCCCAAATCATAATACGGACTCGCTCGAGCCTACGGAACACTCAAAACATCGCTAAAACTCAAATTCACATCCCAAAACCCCTGAATTCATAACTTAAGAATTTCGAATTCTAGATTTCTATAACGATGCGCCAAACTGACCTGTACAACTCGGAATGACTTCAAATTTTGCGTACAAGTCATAAATGACATGACGGAACTATTCCCGGTCCCGGAAATTTGTTCGGACCTCGATACCATAAAATAACGTCCCAAACCAAATTTCAAACTTAAGGAAATCCTAATTTCCATTTCGAGCGCTGAAATGCTCCTGGGTCATCGAAAACCCGTTCCGAACATACGCCCAAGTCCGAAATCATCATACGAAGCTACTAGAGCTGTCAGAACTCGATTCCGAGGGCGTTTGAACAAAATGTTGACCGAAGTCAAACTTGGCTAAATAGGCCAACCTTAAGGAACCAAGTGTTCCTAAAGCATTCTAATCACTCCCAAATCCCGAACCACCCATCCCCGCAAGTCATAAAGCATGAATAGCCATTATGGGAAACTTTATTTAGGGGAACGGGGTCATAATACGCGAAACGACCGGTCGGGTCCTTACATGCTCCCCCTCTTAAACAAACGTTCGTCCTCTAACGAGTCTAGAATCGTACCTGAAGTGCTGAATAGATGTGGGTATCTGTCCCGGATGTCCTCCTCGGACTCCCAAGTCGCCTCCTCAGCTGGTTGGCCTCTCCACTAGACCTTTACTGCAGAAACTCTCTTGGACCTCAACTGGTGGTCCTGTCTATCAACAATGCCAACTGGCTCCTCCTCGTAGCCCAACTTCTCATCCAACTGAATAGTGTTGTAATCAACCACGTGAGAGAAGTTGGTGTGATACCTCCGAAGCATGGATACATGAAAGACCGGATGAAATCCCGATAAGGCTGGAGGTAAAGCAAGCTCGTAAGCGACCTCTCCGACTCGCCTCAACACCTCAAACGGACCTATGAACCTGGGGCTCAGCTTGCCCTTCTTCCCGAATCTCATAATGCCCTTCATTGGCAAAACCTTCAGCATAACCTTGTCTCCCTCCATAAATGCTACATCACGTGCCCGCTGATCTGCATAATTCTTATGTCTGGACTGTGCTGTGCGGAGCCTCTCCTGAATTATCTTCACCCTTTCCAGAGCATCTCTCACCAGATCTGTGCCATATAACATGGCCTCGCCAGGCTCAAACCACCAGATAGGAGAACGACAACGCCGACCGTATAAAGCCTCGAATGGAGCCATCTCGATGCTGGACTGATAACTATTATTGTATGCAAACTCTGCCAAAGGCAAGAACTGGTCCCATTGACACTAAAAATCAATCACACAAGCCCAGAGCATATCCTCCAATATTTGAATCGTACGCTCTGACTGGCCATCCGTCTGAGGGTGAAATGCTGAACTGAGGTCTATCTGAGTGCCCATATCACTGTGCAAAGCTCTCTAGAAGTGCGACGTGAACTGAGGACCTTGATCTGATATAATAGACACCGGCACACCATGCAACCGGACTATCTCTCGAATGTAAATCTGAGCCAGCCTCTCGGTAGTGTAAGTGGTAGCTACAGGAATGAAATGCGCCGATTTGGTCAATCTATCCACAATGACCCAAACCACGTCAACCTTCCACAAAATTCGAGGCAACCCAACCACGAAGTCCATAGTGATGCGCTCCCACTTCCACTCAGGAATGGGCATCTGCTGAAATAGGCCTCCTGGCCGCTAATGCTAGTACTTAACCTGCTGGCAATTGAGACACCTAGCCACATACTGCACTATATGCTTCTTCATCCGCCTTCACCAGTAATGCTGCTTCAAATCACGATACATCTTTGTCGCTCCTGGATGAACAGAATACCGAGAACTATGCGCCTCTGCTAGAATCCTCTCCCTCAGGCCATCAATATTAAGAACACACAATCGGCCCTAAATTTTCAGAACACCATCCTCGCCCAAGGTAACCTCCTTGGCCCTACCCTGGACCACCGTATCCCGAAGCTCTGCCAGATATGGATCATCAAATTGACGAGCCTTAATCTCTCCCAATAATGAAGATTGAGCAACCACATGAGCCAAAACTCGACGAGGCTCCAAAAGGTCCAATCTCACAAGGCGATTGGCCAAGAACTGAATGTCCAAGGCTAAAGGTATCTCCTCCGCTGCGTTGTAGGCCAAGCTACCCATACTCGCTGCCCTCCTGCTCAAAGCATCTGCTACCACATTTGCCTTGCCCGGGTGATACAGATAGTGATATCATAGTCCTTTAACAACTCGAGCCATCTTCGCTGCCTCAAATTAAGGTCCCTCTGCTTAAACAAGTGCTACAAACTGCGGTGGTAAGTATACACCTCACAAGACACGCCATATAAGTAGTGTCGCCAAATCTTCAAAGCATGAACAATCCTCGCCAGCTCCAAGTCGTGCACAGGATAGTTCCTTTCATGAACCTTCAGCTGGCGTGAAGCATAAGCAATAACTCTGACATCCTGCATCAACACACATCCCAACCCGACGTGTGAAGCATCGCAATACACAGTATACATCCCAGACTCGGAAGGCAATGACAGAACTGGTGCTGAGGTCAATGCTGACTTGAGCTTCTTGAAGCTCGCCTCACACTCGTCGGACCACCGAAACGGGGCATTCATCTGAGTCAATCTAGTCAATGGAGCTGCAATAGAAGAGAATCCCTCCACGAATCGACGATGATAGCCTGCTAGACCCAGAAAACTCCTGATCTCTAACGCTGAAGTAAGACGCGGCCAGCTCTGAACTGCCTCAATCTTCTGAGGATCAAACTTGATACCCTCTCCGGATACCGCATGCCCCAAGAATGCCAACGACTCAAAACCAGAACTCGCACTTAGAGAACTTGGCATATAGCCTATGCTCTCACAAGGTCTGAAGCACAACTCTCAAATGTTGCTCGTGCTCACCCAGGCTCCGTGAGTAGATCAAGATGTCATCAATGAATACAATGACGGATGAGTCAATATACCCTATTCTTCAAGTCCATGAATGCTGCTGGGGCATTAGTCAAGCCAAAGGACATCACTAGAAACTCATAATGGCCATATCTGGTGCGAAATACAGTCTTCGGGACATCTGAAACCCGAATCTTCAACTGGTGATAGCCCGATCTCAGATCAATCTTAGAAAACAAACGAGCACCCTGAAACTGGTCAAACAAATCATCAATGCGTGGCAAGGGATACTTGTTCTTGATAGTCACCTTATTCAACTGACGGTAATCAATGCACATCCGCATAGAACCATCATTCTTCTTCACAAATAAGACTGGAGCACCCCACGGTGACACACTCAGTCTGATAAACCCCTTAGCTAATAACTCTTCAAGCTTCTCCTTCAGCTCCTTTAGCTCCTTAGGAGCCATACGATACGGCGGAATGGAAATAGGTTGAGTATCTGGAGCCAAATCAATACAGAAGTCAATGTCCTGATCTGGAGGCATGCCTTGAAGATCTGAAGGAAATACATCTGGGAACTCTCGAACAACATGCACTCAATCAACGGTAGGAGACTCGGCGGTGGTGTCCCGCACATAGGCAAGGTAATCCAAACAACCCTTCTCGACCATATGTCGAGCCTTCACAAAAGAGATGACCCGGCTGAATGCACTAACGGAAGAACCTCTCCACTCCAACCTCGGCGACTCAGGCATGGATAAGGTAACTGTCTTGGCATGGAAATCCAACACAGCACTATAAGGAGATAGCCAATCCATGCCCAAAATAACCTCGGAATCCACCATGTCGAGCAATAACAGTCCGACTCTGGCCTCAAGCCCACAGAAAGTAATCACACAAGATCGGTAGACCCGGTCTACCACCACAGAATCGCTCACAGGAGTGGACACATACAAGGGAGAACCCAAGGACTCACGAGGAACATCTAGAAAATGGGAAAATAATGCTGAAACATATGAGTATGAAGACCCTGGGTCAAATAATACTGAATCCTCTCTGCCACAGACTAAAATAATACCTGTAATCACGGCGTCTGAGGCCACTGCGTCTGATCTGGTCGGAATAGCATAGAATCTGGCTGTAGCACCTGAAGACTGAGCTGCCCTAGAACGCGCTGGAGCTGACTGACCCCTCCTGACTGGCCTCCCCCTCTAGGATGACCCCTGCCAACCTGACCCCCACCTCTAGACGGTCGAACTGCTGGTGCTGAAATCACAGCCTGGTGACTCTGCTGCACGGCCTTGCCCCGATAGCTGGGACAATCCCTCCTCATGTGGCCTAAGACCCCACACGCGAAGCACCTCATATATGACATATCCTGCTGTCTTGAAGAGTAAGAGTCCCGAATGAACGGAATGCGATGAGAATCATCTGACACAGCACTGAAATAGGAACCGGAGGATCTCTGACGGCTGGAGTAACCACTAGGTGAACTGTGGATGGGTGGAGGACGGTAGGAGCGCTCTGGCATGGCACTGAACTGAGGCCTCACTGGAACACCCCTGGGAGGTAGTGGAGGTGCTGCATATGAAGGCCTGCTGGACTGACCACCTCTGAACTGGCCCCTGCCCCTAGCTGGAGCACCCCTAAAATCACCTATAAATCTGGCCCTCTTGTCCTGCTGACCCTTCTCCCTACTCCTCAGTTGGTATCCCTCAATCCGTCGAGCTATCTCGACTACAAGCTGGTACGGGGTACCCATCTCTACCTCCCTGGCCATGGAGGTCCTAATACCTGGATGTAAGCCTGCCACGAATCACCGCACCCTCTCGGCATCAGTGTGCAATATCATAAGAGCATGGCGGGATAACTCTAAAAATCTCGCCTCATAATCAGTCACGGACATCTGCCCCTGCTCCAACCGCTCAAACTGACCCCGAAGCTCCTCCCTCTCAGAAGGTGGAATGTACCTGTCCAGAAATAGCTTAGTAAACTAACTCCAGGTGACAGGAGGAGAATCTGCTAGCCTGCTAAGAGGATATGATTGCCACCAGCGACGAGCTCTGCCCTCTAGCTGAAATGTAGTGAAGTCGACCCCATGCGTCTCTAAGATCCTCATGTTGTGCAGTCTATCCCTGCACCTGTCGAAGAAATCCTAGGCATCCTCACCCCGCTCACCCCCGAAGACTAGAGGGCAAAGTCGGGTCCATCTATCTAGCATCTTTTGCTGGTCGCCCTCTCTAACTGGCCTGGGCTATGGCGCTGCTACTACAGGCTGAACCCCACCCACGGGCGGTGTACCCGGAGTGTGGTGTGCTGCTGCTTCCTGTCCAGTGGCCTGAGTGGTAGGGGTCTGGACTCCCCTCCCGCCTGGGAAATGGCAGAATCTGCTGAAAGTATGCCTGCCTGGGACATGGTGTCCATGAATCTCAACATACGGCCTATGACTTCCTGGAAGCCTGGCGCCGTCATAAAGTCTGCTGGAGCAGGAGCTACTGGAGGCACCTCATCCTGCTTCTCAAAAGTAGGGTCCTCTAGTGGTGCGACTGGTATAGCCCTAGGACGCCCTCTTCCCCTACCTCAGCAGGTGCCCTACCCCTGCCTCTACCACGGCCTCGAGCGGCGGGGTAGCAGTCTCTCCCGGGTCAGGAACATGAGATGCGCGCGTCCTCACCATCTGTGAGAGAGTAGAAGATCAAATTTGAGTACATCATCGATTACACAATAGGATATGAACAAAGAGGAGTTTCTTAACACCCTATAGCCTCCTGAAAATAAGTACAGACGTCTCTGTACCGATCCGCAAGACTCTACTGGGTCTGCTCGTGACTCGTGAGACTACGTGAACCTAAAGCTTTGATACCACGTTGTCATGATCCAAATCCTAGTTCAGGTCGGGTTGGCGCCCAACAGCGGGGTTAGGCAAGCCAACATGAATTATACTAAGTATTACCCTTTCCATTTGATTAATTACCCCAACGTTTACCAGTTTTAAGCAATTATGAACATGATATTAGCCTGTGATATGAAATAAAATCATAACGAAACATGGGCCAAAAAATAAGCATATGTGTAGATATACAGCCCAAAAACCAAAAAATATAGGCTACGCGTGTGTGCCAGGAACTAGTGTTACGAGTGTCACGAGCAATTATCTGAATATACAAGGATAATATATGAACAATCCCATAGTCTGAATGAAGTAGACAGGAAAAGTGACAAAAGAAAACTTCAGAGAGCTGTCTGGGATCATCAGGAAGAGCAGCTCACCGTGAAGTCGAATCAACTCAAGTCAGTACCTAGCTCCGGCCTGATAAATAGATGTACCAGCCTCCGGACCTGTAAAGTCAAGTATAGAAGAAGAAGTGCAACATGAGTACATAAATAAATATGTACCCAGTGAGTATCCCGTCTAAACTCGAAGGAGTGGTGATGAGAGATCGACTAGATACTCACTAAGGTCCGACCGTATAATATGTGATGATTTATGGCTAAAGCAATAGGCATGTAAGACAGTAACAACAAGTGCATAGAAAATAATGAAATCCAGGTAATAATGGAAAAATGAACATCAAGGTGCTAACAATCCCCTCTTAAACAATACCTGACAGTACAGTTATAAGCGAAACAGAACTCAAATGATCATACACATACCAGGACAAGACAACCGGCCGGAGTCGTAAAGGTGGTCATAAGGACTGAGGTCATAAGCTAACCCACGATCGCGAATCATACCTGCAACTCGCATGCTGACTCAATATTAATAAGCTGACCCATGATCGCGCATCATACCTGCGAGTCGTGTGTTGACTCGATAATAATAAGCTAACCCATGGCCGCGTATCATACATGTGACTCGTGTGCTGACTCGATAACTAGTGCGTATATATAAGTACATATGTGTACCAACTCAACAGTGAACTCAACAGGACTGTGCCAATACCAAGGATAACCAACTGGGACTTAAATAATAATGTTTCACTTTTTCCATATCACCTCAACAGTAATTACAACTCATACCACATACAAAGGTACAAATAGGGCACATAGAGGCATGCTTGTGAATCCTAAAGCTACCCGACATAGCAATATATTCGCCACGTACGGACTCTCGTCATTGGGTACGTACATGGCCCCCATCAGCAACTATCCAAATATAGTATAATTACATCAATTCAAGCTTAAAGGAGGAAAATTATCCTATTTTATACAAAATTCACCATTCTTGAAGAATTACCCAATTTCATCCCTGAGCTCGCACGCTCGAATTCCGAGAATTCTTGAAGGAATCGCTCACTCGTAGCCAAGGGATCAAGATTATGTAACTTTTATTGGAATTCATGGAAATCATTGAGTAATTTATCAAATTCTTAAGAACCCTAACTTTCACTACCCAAATCCTTGGTTCTTGATGTTTTGGTGGTTAATTCTAGTTGAATTCCATGTATACATTAGGAAAATAGAGAGGAATTACTCACCTTAGTACTAGATAGGTCGTGGAAGTTGCTGCTCAAGCTTGAAGGTCCTCTAATGGAGTTGAAAAATGAGAGAAAAATAAGGAATCCCGTGTTTGGAAATATATATATATTGCCTGCTATAGGGGTTTCCGCACCTGCGACCTTGGGACCGCACCTGCGAGGAAAATTGTGCACCTGCGGAAAATGGTGAGGGAGGTTGGGTCGCACCTATGGAGCTGGAGACTGCATTTGTGGCTCCGCTCCAGCGGATAAGGAATCGCACATGCGGAACCTTCGCACCTGCGAGGCAGGGACAACAGGAGCGGTCCCGCACCTGCAGTCACACCAGCAACAGCTGCACCAGCAGTTGTTTTAGGTGGTTTTTGGCCTTATGTGGTGTCCGGGAGGCACCTGGGCCAACGCCAAGCCCCCGTCCAAATATACCAACAAGACCCAAATCATAATACGGACTCGCTCGAGCCTACGGAACACTCAAAACATCGCTAAAACTCAAATTCACACCCCAAAACCCCTGAATTCATAACTAAAGACTTTTGAATTCTAGATTTCTATAACGATGCGCCGAACCAACCTATACAACTCGGAATGACTTCAAACTTTGTGGACAAGTCATAAATGACATGAAGGAACTATTCCCGGTCCCAGAATTTTGTTCGAACCTCGATAGCATAAAATCACGTCCCAAACAAAATTTCAAACTTAAGGAAATCCTGATTTCCATTTCGGGCGCCGAAATGCTCTCGGGTCATCGAAAACCCATTCCGAACATACGCCCAAGTTTGAAATAATCATACGAAGCTACTGGAGCTGTCAAAACTCTATTCTGAGGTCCTTTGCTCAAAATTTTGACCGAAGTCAAACTTGGCAAAATAGGCCAACCTTAAGGAACCAAGTGTTCCTAAAGCATTCTAATTAATCCCAAATCCCGTACCACCCGTCCCCGCAAGTCATAAAGCACGAATAGACACTATGGGAAACTTCATTTAGGGGAAGTCCTAATACACAAAATGACTGGTCGGGTCGTTACACTCGTTCTCCTCATGCGTCACGCCCCAAAGATGCGGGGCGAGACCGGCACTCGGTGCCTCACCTATCCTTGTGTACCAACTTGTGACTAAAGGACTCTGGACATTTGTTGTCATACTTTGGCCATGGGCCACATTGCAAGACAACTGCGAATGCTAACTAACTATCAATATAAAGTTGGGACATCAAGGTCGTCATAATTATTGCAACTGACAAACAAACCAAATATACATACAACGCCTGCAAGCCCAACATACTGCACTAACTAACAGGATATGTCTACAAGCCTCTACTGATGGATATACTATGATCGGAACAGCTCCCTGACCTACTTATAACATATATACATATATATACAAGATGTAAATAAAGCTCTAGACCCGGCATTTTCGAAAGGTATGGAGCTTAACGATCAAGCTGAACTCAGGAAACACTTGATGAGAAGGTCTACCCGTTTGTCTGTCTGAACCTTCACGCTAGAAATGCAGCGCCCCAGAAAAAGGGACGTCAGTACGAAATAATGTACCGAGAATGTAAGGCAATATACTGAAAGCTAATACTGAACTGATAATATAATAAGTGAAAGCAAGTAGAAGTCAAAAACAATCTGAAGATATGCTTACCAGATGATACTGACAACTCTCTCAATATAGTGAGTAAAATAGTTGTCCGGCCCTATAAGGCTCGGTGTATATATATATACATATATTACTGCTCTTCCGTAGTAGGCTCGTTCATAGGCGCTCGGCAATACTAGGCTCTGTATCTTGACCAACTAGGCTCGCTCATAGGCGCTCTGCCACAGTAGGCTCGGTATATAACTTACCATCTGATTAAAGGTTTCTCAATAGGGGCCTGCCCATCGATTATACCTCGATGGTAATGAAAACACTGTAATACTGTACATATAGATTCTTTGCCCTCTTGACTAGAAAAAGGAAATACTGAATTGAATATGAAGTCCCTATAAGGAGGATATTGTAACTTACAAGACTAGAAAAATATATGTAAATTCCGGGAGATAAATTTTTCTTTATGCCTCGTTATCAAACTTGTGTAATTACGAGATCATGCAAAATGAAGGAAGAGCTTAGCCTTAATGTTAGATTCAATTTGCTTTCAATTTCTATGTTAGCCTTAAACTTCTATGTTAGCTTCAATTTGCTTTCATGCTTGTTTCAGGTAGCGTTCTTGTTGGCTTCAAAGAGTTCATGGAGATGTCTTTTCCATTTCCTCCAACGTTAGATATATGAATTCATTACTTTGCTAAAGTTATGTAGCCTTTCATTGATTTCAACACTTCTATCTTAACTAATTTCCACCTAACCAATCATGAACAATGAGTCATTTGGTTTGGGTGGTGGATTGCTTCCACGTGGGGTGGGGGAGGGATTTTAATACTATTCTATAATCAATTAATTAATTAGGTAATATCTCGCTACCCGATAATTAACCAATTACCCACATAATTAAGTATGTTGATACCTAATTTTTCCTCAAATTATTTTTAAACTTGCATAAATACCTTCAAAATCACTTTTTATAATAGTTGGTATTTGTCTATAATTTTACCAATTTATCTTCCTATTTATCTAGTATTCTATATTCAATAATTATTCATAAGCTGCATTACAAAAAAAAAATAATTTAAAAATATTTCTTAGCTCAATGTATTATTCATAGTCCTATTTAATTTCATTGGTATTTAATTATTTCACAAATCAGCCAATATTGGCACTATTTAGCTAATTTCAGCACTTTTGCAATAATAGCACAAATATACATTTATACCTCTTAAAAAGCCATAACTGATCATTTCTATATTTTTATATTAGTTAATTATCCTAATTTCATTTATTTGTTTTAATTTTTTTTGTACAAATTATCAGCTATTTAATTAATTGATTATCCTATTCAAATTGGGTATTTAACATTAAGCCTATTTTTATTTAAATTCTAGCCAAATTTTAACCCAACCCCACCTGATATCTTACCCACTTAACCAGTCCAATTAACCCAGCCCAATCTTTTAACTCTACCCAGCCCAACCCCCCTAATTATATGAGTCGTTGATCAAATAAGATCAACGGCCCAGGACCCTATTTCCATAATTAATTCTTCCCCCCCCCCCCCCCCCTCCAACCGACCCTCATTTTCCAAGACTCACTCTCTCTCTATCTCTCTCTGTGACTCTCTAGCTCTCTCTAGAAGTCTCCTAGACTTCTCCCCTACGATGGGTTCTGTTCACCTTCTCCAGGCAGCTCCCTTGTCAGAAATTATGGTCCTTCATCGTCTTTTAGTTATCCACCTACCCCCCATCGGTCCAGTGATATCCTGGGGTCCTCAGGCGAGCTCGGAGCAGTTCTCTTGCCTCCCATGACCCCATGCCACTTTCCGGCCTCCCCGGCCGTCTAAGTAAGAAACTACAGCCTGTCAGGCTTAAGCCGGTGCCATCTCTGAGGTTCTTCCTACTTTTCTGGGTTCCACGAAACCCTAACCCTATGTCTTTTAATTTATTTTATATCTATTCTAGATCTACAACATTACGAAGCTTTTTCTATGTTTTTCTCTGAAAAACCTCCTCTTTAACGATTCTTTTCCTCAAAAACTAGGGTTTCTTAACCCCCTTTCAAAAACGATTTTACTTCTAGTTTTTAGTGATATCTACTGTGTTTTGAACGATTCTCTTATGTTTTCTTGTTGTCTGAGTTATTATGCTGAAAAGCCCTAATTCTTTCTAGCCCGTTTTGATTATGTGTTTATGTGTGAAACCATCCATCTATTCTCTGTGATTCTCATTTTAATTTTGTTGTTAGGTGTTTAATCTTCTACTGTTCTATGACTTCCTATTTAGGGTTTCTCTAATTCCCATGCTATTTGATGATTATTATGTTTGAATACTCGTTTAACAAATTTTTACCTAAATACTCCATTGATTCTCTGCATCTTTCCGCAACATTCTCTTTGAATCTATGCTTTTGTGTGTATCTCTTATAATTATGTATTGATTTTTTTGAATTGTTTCCTTATTTGTGAGATGCTTTCCTTAATTAGCACTGATTCCTTGTGATCTTCAGTCTCATCCGTGATTCTTTGACTGATTTTCAAAACTAAATTGAATTCTACCTTATTTATGTGCAATCTATACTTTCCTTGTTTGAAACATTTTGTATTTTGCCTTTATTATATGCCACATGAAGTTACTGCTCCTATTGGGGTAAAATCAGTTCATAAGTTGATTCCTTTTCCTTATTTAACTCTGATTGTCCTGTTTGAACTTGACTCCCTAATTAAAGGGAGTCCATGTCCTTAATTGATACTGATTGAGTATTATTTCCTTAATTATGTTAAAACTAGTACTTATTACCTTGTTTTCTTTACTCGTTTTCAACATTATAAATACTTTTGCTCTCTTTAGCATAAGACAAAAAAAGATCACTAAATACATTCTGAAGCTGAACCTTGCGAAGTGTGCATTTGGGGTTCCTGCTGGGAAGTTGCTGGGATTCATCGTAAGCCGCTGAGGAATAGAATTAGATCCATCCAAGGTCAAGGCCATTCAGGAACTACCACCGCCGAGGAACAAGAAAGATGTTATGAGTTTCCTGGGGAGTCTTAATTACATCAGCCGGTTCATAGCGCAGTCTAGAGTCATTTGTGAACCGGTCTTCAAGATGTTGAAGAAGGACACCGCAACTAAGTGGACTGAGGATTGTCAAAGGGCTTTCGAGAGAATCAAGGAGTATCTCTCAGCACCACCAGTATTGATACCGCCTGAGCCAGGTAGACCTCTATTAATATACCTTGCCGTGTTGGATAGAGCTTTCGGTTGCGTTCTTGGGAAACATGATGAAACGGGGAGAATTGGGATTGTTTAAGCAATTCACGTAATCGTTGACCTCTTGCCAATTGCCATCGACTGGAGACCGGATTGCTACCAGAGAGAGGAATGACTATAGGCACGGAACTTACTTTTGACCCTTGGTTCGCTAGCTGACTTGCCAGCGCTTGGGCAAGGACTTCCTCTTCCGGGCCCTTCAAACTCCTCATCGGAAGATTTATTCGGGCTCCAGGTCCTGTCGGAGCTTCTAGTACGGACCTGGCGGAGTGCTTCCAATTCATAGACTTAAAAAAGGGGATTTGCCACATCGTTGAGTGATCTTTAAAAAGGCGCGAGCTTTCTAACTATTTTATGTGAGATGGGTGATCAAATTTAGATATTTGTACCCTGTCGAAGTAAGGAACCATGGCATATATGTTTGGAATAGATTCCATTTTGAGAGAGTTGAAAAAGCACTATCTCGTTGAAAGGTTCTAGATAGCGTACAAGTACCGTGAGGGAAAGGTGAAAAGAACCCTATTTAGGGAGTGCAAAGCCAGCAGTAAGGTCCGGAGCAGGAGCATTAGGGTAGGCGATGGCCGCTGCATGGTGGAATTTATCCCACCTCTTGATCTGCCTCTACCCCGGTGGGTACTGATGCTATTGCTGAAGCTTCCGGCTCTGGATCAATTGATTAAGGATCTTTACTTTGGATATATAATCCAAGTCGAGAGTAGAGTTACAGGAAAAGCCGTCTGCCCTAACGCATGCTGGTTACCATAAAGACACCGAGGGATATCGCATGCGCTAGTTTCGGGGATGTTGAAAGAGCAAGCCATCTACTATCTCAGCAAGAAGTTCACACCGTACGAGGCTCAGTATTATTTATTAGAACACACTTGTTGCGCTTTGACTTGGGTTGCGCAGAAGTTGAGGCACTACTTCTGTGCCTATAAAACATACCTCATATCAAGGATGGATCCGCTAAAGTACATCTTCCAGAAGCCTATGCCCACTGGCAAGCTAGGCAAATCCTGCTGAGCGAGTTCGGTATTATCTACATAACTCAAAAAGCCATCAAGGGGCAGGCGTTAGTAGACCATCTTGCTGAAAATCCTGTGGACGGAGAATACGAACCCCTGAAAACGTATTTTCCTGATGAAGAGGTATCGTTCGTAGGAGAAGACAATGCAAAATCCTACGACGGTTAGAGGATGTTCTTCGATGGAGCAGAAAACTTCAAGGGCGTTAGTATTGGAGTAGTCCTAGTATTAGAAATCGGTCAGCATTATCCAGTATCCGCAAAACTCAGATTTCCCTGTATCAACAACATGGCTGAATATGAGGCCTGCATCCTAGGGCTCCACATGGCGATTGACATGAACTTCCAGGAGCTGTTAGTGATTGGTGCCTCAGACTTGTTGGTACATCAGGTACAAGGAGAATAGGCAACCAAGAATTCCAAGATATTGCCTTATCTGCATCATGTTCAGGAATTGAGGAAAAGATTCACAAAGATAGAATTTTTGCATTTCCCCAGAATCCATAATGAGTTTGCCGATGCACTGGCTACACTGTCCTCTATGATTCAACACCCAGACAACAATTTCATTGACCCCATTCCGGTAAAAATCCACAATTAGCCGGCCTACTGTGCCCATGTTGATGAGGAAGCAGACGGAAAACCTTGGTTTCATGAGATCAAAGAATATTTGGCAAATGGAGAATACCCAGAACTTGCAAATGCTACTCAGAAACGCACATTTCGGAGATTGTCTAACATTTCTTTCACAGCGGAGGAATCCTGTATAGAAGGACTCCTGATTTGGGTTTGCTAAGATGCGTCGACGCAAAGGAAGCATCAAAATTATTGGAGGAAATTCATGCTGGGACCTGCAGCCCACACATGAACGGTTTCGTTCTAGCGAAGAAGATACTTCGAGCTGGTTACTTCTGGATGACCATGGAAACGGACTGCATCCAGTATGTCCGGAAATGCCACCGTTTTCAAATACATGTGGATATGATAAAGGTACCACCGAGTGAGCTTAATGCAATGAGTTCACCATGGTCATTCGCTGCCTGGGGATTGGATGTCATCGGACCAATCGAGCCTGCCGCCTCCAACGGACACATGTTTATTCTGGTTGCCATTGATTATTTTACTAAATGGGTCGAAGCAGCCTCCTACAAAGCAGTTACCAAGAAAGTTGTGGCCGACTTTGCTCGCGACCAAATTGTTTGTCGGTTCGGAGTTCCAGAATCAGTCATCACAGACAATGGTTCTAGTCTCAACAGTGACTTGATCAAAGCCATGTGTGAAACATTCAAGATTAAACACAATAATTCCTCAGCATACAGACCTCAGATGAATGGAGTCGTCGAGGCTGCCAACAAAAACAACAAGAAAATATTACGGAAGATGATAGAAAAGACGCAAGAAGTGGCATGAAAAGTTATCATTCGCCTTATTGGGATACCGTACCACGGTTCGCACATCAACCGGGGCAACTCCTTATATGTTGGTTTATGGTACAGAAGCCGTTATCCCTGCCGAAGTTGAAATTCCATCTCTGAGAATCATATAGGAGGCTGTGCTCAGCGACGTAGAATGGGTAAGAAGCCATTATGAGCAACTGGCCCTCATAGATAGAAAGAGAATGAATGCAGTTTGTCATGGTCAACTCTACCAGAACAGAATGACCAGAGCCTTCAACAAGAAAGTCAAGCCAAGACGATTCACACCGGGGCAACTGGTGTTGAAGAAAATCTTTCCACATCAAGACGAAGTCATAGGGAAACTCTCTCCCAACTAGCAAGGCCCGTACATGGTTCACCAAGGGCTGACAGGAGGAGCACTTATACTTGCAGAAATGGACGGAGACATTTGGCCAAAAACAATCAATTCAGATGCAGTCAAGCGCTACTATGTGTAATTCTTTATGCTTTTGTCAATAATGTTGTAAATGATGCCTGACCTGATTCCCATTTAAGAGGGGATACGTAGGCAGCCCTATGGGTTCGGTCACATTTTAATAAAAATTTCATTTTCCCCATGAATGGAAACTGGGGAAGAATGTTGAGGAGGACCCTTAAAATTATGAAGCAAGTTCAGTCGCTCGCCGCACGAGCAGCAGCCAGAAATATTCACCCATCGAACCGGGGCAGAATTTTGAGAAGGACCCTCAAAATTCCGTGCCAGGAGAGGTTGCAATGTCTCGAATCGCGTCACGATCATCGGTTCTGTAACGAACCGACCGATCGTTTTGAGATCCAGCGCGTTATTCAGCAGTTGGGAGTCATGAATAGCTTCATTTCGGGTATTGTGACTTGTGTGTATGGTCAGAGTTAAAATTCAGGAGGTTCGGAGTTAAATTGAAAGGAAAATTCTCATTTCAGAAGCCTTAAGTTAAAGAAATTGAGTAAGACTGGAATTTTGATTAAACGACCTCGGAATCAGGATCCGAAGGTTCCAGAAGATTCGTATGGTGATTTCAGACTTGGGCGTATGTCCGGATCGGGATTTGGATACCCCGAGAGCGTTTTGGTGTATATTGTGGAAGTCAACATTTTTGAAGAAATTTCCTAAGTTTGGCTTGTAGCGCATTTCAATGCAATTGATGTCCATTTGGGGTTCTGAGTCTGGGAATAGCTTCGTATGGTGATTCTGGAGTTGAGAACGCGATCAGAAGTGAATTCGGATGTCCGGAGGTCATTTTGAAGTCATTTGGCTAAAGATAGAAATTTGAAGGTTTTTGAGAAGTTGACCGAGAATTTGACTTTTTGATATCGGGGACGGATTCCAATTCCGAAAGTTGGAGCATGTCCGTAATGTCGAATATGACTTGTGTGCAAAATTTTGGGTCAATCGGACGTGATTTGATAGGTTTCGGCATCGGATGTAGAAGTTTGAAATTTCAAAGTTCATAAAGCTTGAATTAGAGTGCGATTCATGATTTCGACGTTGTTTGATGTTATTGGAGGCCTCGAGCGAGTTCGTATCATGTTTTGGGACATGTTGATATAATTGATTAATGTCCCAAGGGCCTCGGGTAGATTTCGGAAGGTTAACGGAATGAATTTCGGACAAGAAAAAGAAGGAAAATTGCAGAAATTTCTGCTGCATTTTTTTGGACAGCAAACTGTGCGTCGAAGAGATAACTTTGGAAGCGTATATATAAGAATATATAAGTAATCTGAACCTTTTCAAAACATGAAAATTGTAGATCGTGAGGTCTAGTTTCCAGAACATTAAACCATTTATCATTTGGAGTTTTGTGCATAAAGTTATGATCGATTGAATAAAGACTGGTAAAGCTGTTTTTGCATTTTCCCCAGATATTTCTGATGCGAGGAGACTACTTTGGAAGCTTATATCTCGAAATATATAAGAAATATGAAAATTTGGCAAACAGTAAAGTTGTATCCTTGCAATCTAGTTTTCATAAAGTTAAACCATTCATCATTTGGACATGTTTACTGAAGGTTATGATCGATTGAACAGGGGCTGGTAAAGCTGTTTCTAGTGGACTTTTAGTGACGACTTTTAACGACGAAATTGGACTTTTAGTGACGGCATGGCAGAAACTTAAGGACCAAAACTGCTCATTTCCTTCATTTCGCTTTGGATTTTGGGAGCACGGTTCTTGGGCGATTTTCGCGGGAAAACATTGGGGTAAGTGTTCCTTATCCTATAGTGATTATATTTCATGATTTCATACTCATCTACATTATGAATCCATGAATATATTGAAGAAAAATCTGTTTTTTTTAGCAAATCTTCCAAAAACAAAAATTTAAGATTTGAAAGCCAATTCGATATCAGAATTCGATAACTTTTGCATGGTTGAACTCGTATCGGAATGGGTTGTCGGATTTTGTAAGTTTCGTCAGTTTCCGGGCACGTGGGCCCGAGGGCATTTTGGTCATTTCACTAAGCGGAGTTGGAAAATTATATAATCTAATTTTTTAGCAAACAATTGAGTATATTCTCATTGGTTTATCATCATTTGGGTAGTTTTGGAGCGTTGTGCATCGATTGGAGTCGTCAGGAAGGCTTGGAGGCCGTTTATAGAATTTCGGAGTGAGGTAAGTCTCCTTTCTAACTTCGTGAGGGGAAATCGTCCCACTAGGTGAATTAATTCAGTATATGTTATTATCTTTGGGGGCTACGTACGCACGAGGTGACGAGAGTCCATGCGTAGCTACTAATATGCTTATGTCCGGGTAGTTAGGACCCACTAGCATGCTTTATGTGTGTACCTGTAACCTTGCATGTATCATTGAACTGTTAATATAACCGAAAATATAATTAATGTTTAAAAGAAAGCTGGAGTTCATATTGTTATCCTTCTAAAGAGAATTTGTTTCCGCTGTAAATATATCTGTACCTGGATTAGGTCATACTGAGGAATACCGTTAATTTTGACAAATGAGTTTCAAAAACAAATGATTTCGAAACCTATGTTTCATGCTTCTTTGAATACGGATTTTTACTATCTTCCATGAGAAAAACTATTGTTCTTAATAAAAAGTTGATTTAAACGTGTGGAAATGTGTCAGCACTCGAGTCGCAGGCATGATTCGCGATCGAGGGGATCTTTATGTTAAATATATATTTATATCAAGTCAGCACACGAGCCGCAGGTATGATGCGCGGCCGTGGGATAGCTTATTATTATTATCGAGTCAGCACACGAGTCGCAGGGATGATGCGCGATCGTGGATAGCTTATTATTATTATCGAGTCAGTACACGAGTCGCAGGGATGATGCGTGATCGTGGGATAGCTTATTATTATTATCGAGTCAGCACACGAGTCACAGGGATGATGCGCGATCGTGGGATAGCTTATTATATCGAGTCAGCACGCGAGTCGCAGGTGTGATTCGCGATCGTGGATTAGCTTATGACCTCAGTCCCTATGACCACCCTTATGACTCCGGCCGGTTGTCTTGTTCTGGTATGTGTATGATCATTTGAGTTCTGAGTCACTTGTAACTGGAGTGTCAGGTATTTGTTAAAAGGAGATTTTAGTACCTTGTTATTCCTTTCAGTTATTATCTGGATTTCGTTATTTTCTATGTACTTGTTGCTTGATGTCTTTCATGTCTATTGTATTTCATCATATTCTGTCACGTGTTGTATTGTCGGACCTTAGTAAGAGTCTAATTTTCCCCCTCGTCACTACCTCTCTGAGGTTAGGCGGACGACTTACTGAGTACACGTTGTTTTCGTACTCATGCTGCACTTGCTGTGCATTTTATTGCACAGGTACCTTCATGGCAATGTGGAGGATTCGGAGACTTAGGCGAGCTGCATCTTCTAGAGGCGATCCGCAGCTGACAGAGTCACCTTCATACTGTATCTATTTCGTTTTTAATTTCCTAGTCCAGTTGTATTTCAGACAGGCTTTGTAATATTTGTAAAATTCATAGAAGTTGCTCATGTATTTGTGACACCGGGTTCTGGGGACATGTTGGGATTTACTTCATTAAATTAAATTGATGTGCTGTCATATTTAAGTTTAATAAAATTTATTTGTTTGATTATGAGATGCAAGAGAAAGTAACGATTTCGAAAATGTTAAAAACTAGAAAGTTATTTCGATAAATTAATGTTTTGGCTTGCCTGACCTTGTGTCTGGTGCCATCACGGCCTTAGGGATTTTGGGTCGTGCCAGGTTCATCTAAAGGAAAATTGTTTTAGATCATATGCTTATATCATATCTTTACAAAATCATGCATAATTATTTCTTGAAACAAGTTGTTTAGCAAACGCTACCCCTATAATACAAACAATGTTATCATCATCAAGAAGACGGGTCAAGACAAGCCAGCGAGGGATACAAACTAACCTTCCCTTTACAGAACTCACGATTTTTCTCTGGATGCAGGAACAAATATTAAGAAAAGGCCCCAAAACATATTGTTCTCCCGAAAGACGTACGTTGCTCAAAGACATGATTCTCAAACTCGTCACACACGCCGACATTCGTTATCATCACAAACTACACTTCGTTCACAACAATCACATTGCTGCAATTTATCATCAGCTAAGAACTCCTACTGTCATTTTATTTCCTGCATAAGGCTACTATTCTGCCTTTCGAGACTAAACACTGTCTCCATTTGTATTTTATTTCCCGCACTGAATAAGGCTACTATTCTGCCTTTCGGGACTAAACACTGTCTCCATTTGTATTTTATTTCCCGCATTGCATAAGGCTACCATTCTACCTTCCGAGACGAAGCACTGTCTCCACCTGCATTTTATTTCATGCATTTGCATAAGGCTACCATTCTGCCTTTCGAGACTAAGCACTATCTCCATTTGCATTTTATTTCCCGCACTTGCATAAGGCTACCTTTCTGCCTTCCGAGGTTAAAACGTTACCTCCATCTGCATTTACATTGCATAAGGCTACCATTCTGCCTTCCGAGGTTAAACACTACCTCCATCTGCATTTACATTGCATAAGGCTACCATTCTTCCTTCCGAGGTTAAATGCTACCTCCATCTGCAGTTTTTGCATTGCATAAGGCTACCATTCTGCCTTCCGAGGTTAAACGCTACCTCCATTTGCATTTACATTGCATAAGGTTACCATTCTGCCTTCTGAGGCTAAACGCTGCCTCCCATTTACTTTTCAAAGCAACCATCGTCTCGGTCATTGTCTACTTCATTTCCTTTCGGGCTAAGCTCTGCCCTTTCAATTCGCAAGACTAAGCTATGTCTCATTAACATCATACTATTGCATTTTTCATGGGCTGAAATATCACCAACCAATCCAAAGGCGTCATCGTTCAGAGTCACCATCTTCATGGCCCGGGAACTTCATTTCATGGCCCGAGGATCTCTTTTATCAGTTTGCATATCATTATTCAAAGGCATCATGGTTCGAAGGCACCATCTTCATGGCTCGAGAACATCATTTCATAGCATGCGAATCCCGCATCAAGCGATTCATGGCCCAGGACATCATGGTCTAAGGACGTCATCCTCAACTGTCCAAAGACAACATTCATAGTCCAATGGGAATCTGCATCATGTTTAAATTACGCACAATATATGCTTGTTATTCATTGCAGGAAATCCGGCTAGGAACAACCAGCCAGGCAGGAGTGGACCGCTCCAGTTCTCTAAACTACCCCGTAAGCCATTATGTTCACGTTGACTTGCACCTTGCGTCTGTCCATATAGAACGTCAACGGTATACTTCGCCAGTGAATCCTGAACTACATACGGCATGATTCCTGTAAAACCAGGGATATGTAGGCAGCTCGGAAGCCAGGGTGCGGCCTAAGTCTTTCATACTATTTCCACTCGGTCAAAATTGGTCATCATATCTTTACCCGACAACTCTTTCATCCTTTCCGGGTAAAGAGGGGCAGCTGTTGATACCCAATTTTGCCTCAAATTACTTTCAAACTTGCATATATACCTTCAAAATCACTTTTTATAATAATTGGTATTTTTCTATAATTTTACCAATTTATCTAGTATTCTATATTCAATAATTATTCATAAGCTGCATTACAAATAATTTTAAAATATTTCTTAGCTCAATGTATTATTCATAATCCTATTTAGTTTCATTGGGATTTAATTATTTCACAAATCAGCCAATATTGGCACAATTTAAGCTAATTTCAGCACTTTTGCAATAATAGCACAAATATACATTTATACCTCTTAAAAAGACATAACTGAGCATTTCTATATTTTTATAGTAGTTATTATCCTAATATCATTTATTTGGTTTTAATTTTGTTCTATACAAATTACCAGCTATTAATTAATTGATTATCCTATTCAAATTGGGTATTTAACATTTAGCCTATTTTTATTTAAATTCTAGCCAAATTTTAACCCAACCCCACCTGATCTCTTACCCACTTAACCAGCCCAATTGACCCAACCCAATCTTTTAACTCTACCCGGCCCAACCCCCATAATTATCTGAGTCGTTGATCAAATTAGATCAACAGACCAGAACCCTATTACCATAATTAATTCAATTCACCCCCCCCCTCCAACCGACCCTCATTTTACAAGACTCACTCTTTCTCTATCTCTCCCTGTGACTCTCTAGCTCTCTCTAGAAGTCTCCTTGACTTCTCCCCTCCGATGGGTTCTGTTCACCTTCTCCGGCCAGCTCCCTCGTCGAAAATTATGGTTCTTCATCATCCTTTGGTTATCCACCTACCCCTCATCGGTACAGTAATATCTTGGGGTCCTCAGGCATGTTCGGAGCGGTTCTCTTGCCTCCCATGGCCCAATGCCACTTTTCGGCCTCCCCGTCCGTCTGAGTAAGAAACTACAGCCTGTCCGGCTTAAGCCAGTGCCATCTCTAAGGTTCTTCCTGCTTTTCTAGGTTCCACGAAATCCTAACCCTATGTCTTTTAATGTATTTTAGATCTATTCTAGATGTACAGCATTACGAAGCTTTTTCTATGTTTTTCTCTAAAAAACCTCCTCTTTAACGATTCTTTTCCTAAAAAGCTAGGGTTTCTTAACCTCCTTTAAAAACGATTTTACTTCCAGTTTTTAGTGATTTCTACTGTGTTTTGAATGATTCTCTTATGTTTTCTTGTTGTCTGAGTTATTATGCTGAAAAGACCTAATTCTTTCTAGCCCGTTTTGATTATGTGTCTATGTGTGAAACCATCCATGTATTCTCTGTGATTCTCGTTTTAATTTTGTTGTTAGGGGTTTAATCTTCTACTATTCTATGACTTCTTGTTTAGGGTTTCTCTGATTCCTGTGCTATTTGATGATTATTATGTTTGACTACTCGTTTAACAAATGTTTACCTAAATACTCCATTGATTCTTTGCATCTTTCCGCAAAGTTGTGACATTTTCTTTTAATCTATGCTTTTGTGTGTATCTCTTATAATTATGTATTGATTTTTTGAATTGCTTCCTTATTTGTGAGATGCTTTCCTTAATTAGCACTGATTCCTTGTGATATTCAGTCTCATCCGTGATTCTTTGACTGATTTTCAAAACTAAATTGAAGTCTACCTTATTTATGTGCAATCTATACTTTCCTTGTTTGAAACATTCTGCATTTTGCCTTTATTATATGCCACATGAAGTTACTGCACATATTGGGGTAAAATCAGTTCATAAGTTGATTCCTTTTCCTTATTTAACTCTGATTTTCATGTTTGAACTTGACTCCCTAATTAAAGGGAGTCCATGTCTTTAATAGATACTGATTGAGTATTGTTTCCATAATTATGTTAAAACTAGTACTTCTTACCTTGTTTTCTTTACTCGTTTTCCGCATTATAAATACTTTTTCTCTCTTTAGCATAAGACAAAAGAAGATCACTAAGACATACACGAACACATACACACAGAGCACACTGATATTGTTCTGAATTCTGTTTTGCTTTCATATACATTCTCTCTTGCTTCTCGTATTAGTTACTGACTACGCATTCGGCTGAAAACCAAGACTGAGTATTTATTGTTGCTCTCTTGCTCTGCATACCATTGTCCTGTTATTCTACTACTTTGCACCCTGCTGTTCTATTCTCACTCTTGACTAGTATGTTTTTATTTTAAGTTTACAGTATCCCAAACAACATGTTTCAGTTCGTGTTAAGATTTCTGTTATTCCTTTTGTGCTTTTACCCATGATTCTATTATTTACTCGGTAACTAGCATATCCATGAGATTTCCCTTTAGTCTACTGCTTTTCCCTGTGTAGTTCACTATGACTCTGCCTGATTCCTATGAAACTAGCATACCTGTTTTGTCTATGTGATTACTTTTCCTCTTATCTCAGCATGACCAGTGTTTTCTTATATGTTTTCATCATCTTCTTGACTTCTAACACTATAAGCATATACCCCTCCACATAATACCTAATTATTATGTAATCCTAATCTTGGACTGAATATGTGACTCTGTTTGATCCCCCCCTCTTCAATCTAATACTGTCAAACTCTTAGCATAAAAACATTTGTTATGGCTATAACTATTTGAGTCATGTGATACTTATCTGATGCTAACTTGGATGCCACTATGTTTCTCACTACTTGTCCCCAACTCACTTTCCCCTGTTTGTGTTTGCTTCCTGAATCATCAATGTTTCTTGAGTTATGATGGTCCTGTTTCTTTCCTCTTTAAACTAGTTTTTCATAAAAACTCTCATGTTGTTCTCTGAAGCTATTTTCAAAACAGTTGTTTCAAAATCTACTTTTCAAACTCAACTCCTTTAAACTATAAGCACATCTCACTACTCTTAGTATCCAAGCTCAGCCCCCTTCGTGTGAGCACTGCCTTAGGGACCATTTGAGTACCCATTGAACTCTGACACACAAGGCTGACATTCCACATTGCACTTACTCATTCTTGGCTAGGGAACTTGGGTGTGAGCACTGGCTGGGATCCTCTGAGATCCTTAGGAACTCTGACACACCTGGGTTACAAAAGGCCATATGGCATGTTTGGATCTGGATACCTGGGCCTACTGTTAGGCTCCCTATAGTATAACTTCTTGATTTTTTATTTACTTATATAATTTATGCAATGCTGGTCTGTAATAATTAATTGTAAAAATGATTCTGGGGTTGGATAGTGAAATGGGTGGGATTATGCATGTTTAGTATAATTATGGGTAGAAACCATGCCTATAAGATTTACTTTACCTATATGTGCAATAGTTATCATGCTTAGGACATATCTGTCATGCATTAGAAATCATGTTTAGGTCTGTTTATTTCAGCATCTCATCACACTCATGTTCACCTAGAGAATCATGTTAAACAACCAGTAAAAGACTGTTATAATTGATGCTTCACTTAGAAATCCTTTTCTCAGTTAAAATAACTATAAAAATGGTTGTCACAATGATACTGCCTTTGCATGTTCATAACTACTATATCTAGAAATCCTGTTTAGGTAAAATAATAATATCATTTGAATATTTGCATTAGAGACCATGTCACCTTAGGAATTCATTCTCAGCATGCTCATATGATCTCTGCCAAACTCATGTGTTAAAATATACTGGCAGGAACATCTAGAAATCATGTGCTAGGTTCAGCAACTTAATCAAAATCTCGCCTTTGTATGTTCTGCTTTGAGTCAAAAAAATGTGTAATAGGTAACCTCGCTAAAATAGATTTCAATTGTTGAAAACATTTTTTCTGCATTTAGAACAGCATAGGGTTGCATTCATACCTGTTTAAATAATCACCTTTCTACCACGACTAAGTCTAAAACAGATTCATCCTGTCTATTTGCTACTGAGACTAAACAAGATAACTGGAATGTTTTTAACCCGCCTAGGCAAGCCTTAGGCACTAAGCTTATTAAAACTGAAAAGAAACTATTTCTGTGTATTATCTGACTAATTATAGGAGAGAGGTCTAAAAATGACCAAGATACTTCTTCTAAAACTCAGAAATCAGACTGTCTTGCTATTGTATTCACATGTAGACATCCTGCCTTAGGTTCTGAAATTTGAGACCTCTTTGTGTTTGAGTCGTGCTATTCATGTGTACAATTTGTGGAGGGATATATAAGCCTCATGTCTGCTTCTGTGTGTCCCTATATTTTCAGTTCTAACTGTTTTATTTGACGCTTAGAATTTTGTCCTTTAAACCTAGGGGTTCAGCCTAGTACCTGGCTTGTAGGAATAATAGTCCTAACTTCCTCCAGGACTGATAGGATGGGACGGGTAATAGCACGCAATAAGCTTCGTGACCAACACGCGTTTTAAATACCTTAGTGGGGTGGGAAAGGGTAGAATACGGATATGATGACCAGTGTGTTAATACCACGTGTAGCTTTGCCTATCGGGTATTGCATTGATGTGATCCGTATTACTTTAAACCTAGGACATTTTCTCAAACATTTACTTTGATCTTTTTCAACTTTTAATAAAAACTTCAATACTTGTTTGAAATCCCCACTTATGTGAGCCTTGTTTGTTATTTGTTTATTGTCTGAATTCACGAAACCATTTGGCCGGGACCCACAGTTGTGGATCCTGAGGGGTGCCTAATACCTTCCCCTTGGGATAACTTGAAGCCCTTACCCAATCTCTGGTAACGCAGACTAGTTTATGAGTTAATTACTCAAGGTGCCCTAACGCACCATAATAATCGTTAGGTGGCGACTCTTCCTTAAACCTCTTCCTTTTAAAGGAGTTGTCTAAAAATGTCATAAGCCCGATCTCTCCGCACTTAAGTTTGGGGAAAAAGGGGGCGCGACAAAGTATTGTCTCAAATTACGTTAACGTCTACTTATTGTTAATAAACTTATTACATCATACTATCATGGTAATATGGTACCTATTATTGTACTAGTCCATAAATATCGGGTATTGACGCTCGACCCGTAATTTATCCCAATATGCCAAACTTGGACGAAAATTTATTTTCTTCGATTTGCTTACCCTCTCACCTTCCTGAATTTACTCATCACTTGTTTGAAATAGCGTAATGCTTATAATTGCCACGACCCAATTCCGAGATCGTGATGGCGCATGTCGTGAAACCAGGCCAACCACCTAATTGCAACAAATCTGGGTCCAATTATTGGAGAAAAATACCATTTTTAATAAGTCCGAAGTCAATAATAGTATTGATCAGAATTTAACAACAATTTGTGAAAAACAAAACCCAAATCCTACAACTCCAGGATCCGGTGTCACACAGTCCTGAGCTGCTAATACATAAATGTGACCAAAAGAAGATAATGTTTAACATAGTCTAAAAGTAAATGCGACGGGTGGAAAGAAGAGATGACGAGATCACGATCGCCAGCTGCTACCTCATCAACTCTGATGAACTGCTGCAAATCACGGACCAGAACTAAGTCTCGATGTACCTAGATCTGCACACAATGTGCAGGGTATAACGTGAGTACACCAACTTAGTAAGTAACGAAAACAACCTATGGGCTGAGAGGTACTGATGGACTAAACCTCCGGTAGTTAGGAACACTAGCATATAAATTGAACATGGCAGTAAAATATTATAAATTAAGCATGATACACCAAGTTATGTCCGTACTTCACATGAGTTCATATAGAATCAAAACGATATGCATAAAGTACCCAAACTCTCACAAGGTGGTCCACTCAGTACTGGAAATTGGCTGTCAAGCTCAGGGAAGGTCCATCCCGGAATACAGAAAAACACGTTGACATAGTCACTCAGTACTGAGAAAGAAAGCCAGTAAATCCCCACAGAGAAGATCCATCTCCGAAACATAACACTCGGACAAGATCCATGCCCAGGGACAATCCATCCCTCAATGTATCAAATAGCTTCGGACAAAATCCATGCCCAGGGAAGATCCATCCCTCAATACATGTGCGCTCACTAGGGGTGTAAAGTCTTTGGAGGGGCTCCTAATAGCGCAAGCGCTATATCAAGACAATGAAGGCATGATTCCAGGATCGCTGCGTGTGCAATCCGATCTCTTATCTGTCGCAAAACTAGGCTCTGGGCCTTACTCAGTCAATACTCTCCAGCCTCACTCACAATGTCCTCAACATATATAAATCAGCCCAACAATGACAATATAGAAGTAAACTAGAAATTACTAAGACTGAAGCATGAAAACGTGCGCTGTGATAGGACTGAGTATATACAAATAATAATCACAGATAAAGACAGCAACAACTGACCATTTCCATTCTCAACATATTGGCGTGAAGCCTTAGCAATTATATTTATCATGATTTCTAATATGTTCAAGGAGTTTACAATCTTCACAGGACAAGTCTCGGCCTGAAATAACCATTAAACAGCGCCATGGGATGAACCAGGCCACAAACATTCAGGGTACACCCACACGCCCGTCACTTAGCATGTGTGTCACCTTAATTAATATCAAATACCAGATAATTTGGGGTTTCGAACCGTCAGTTCCAAGGTTGAAGACGTTACTTACTTCAAAACCGGTTAAAAGATTACTCTGCAGTGCGCTTGCCTCGAAATTTGGCCTCCGAGCACTCCAAATCTACCAACAATCAAATGTATATCATTATAATATGCTAAGGAATGAATCCCAATCAAATTTTATAAAGAATACTCAAAAATCCCGAAATTGGTCAAAAACCCGGCCCCCGGACCCACATCTCGGATCGATAAAATGCAAACCACAAGAAACCTCGTCCTCCCACAAGTTCATACATACCAAGAACACAGAATTCGGAGTCCAAATGACCCCTCAAATCCCTATTTCAAAGCATCTTAAATCCCAAGCCCTAACTACCCCTTTTTCACTGATTTTTCCCAAATTTTCCACCACTAATCCTACCTTTAATCATGAATTAACGAGTTTAGAGTCCAAAAATCTTAACTAAATGAAGAACTATCGATTTCCTTCTTCAAAACTCCTTCAAAAGCCTCAAACCCGGATGAAATATTGAGAAAATGGCTAAAATTCGCGAAGGCACGTTCTTATACTTACATTCAGGGATTTCTGCACCTGCGACCATATTCTCGCACCTGCGGCTTCACAGGTGCGATGATCCTTCCGCACTTGCGGTCTCCTCTGAAGTCACCCAAATCCGCACCTGCGACTCGACCTGCGCGCCTGCGACTTCGCAGGTGCGACCATTTCCTCTCACCTGCGGAAACTCACCAGCCAGCCCCTTCTCGCACCTACGGAGCCCAGTCCGCTCCTGCGGGACCGCACCTGCGGCTCCCCTTCCGCAGGTGCGAAAACATCAGAACAGCAGCTGAAGTTGCATTTTTGACAAGTCCAAATTCCATGTTCGCCACCCGAAATCAATCCCGAGCCCCTCGGGACCCCAACCAAACATACCAACGCATCATACATGATCATTCAAACTTAGTCGAGCCTTTAAAACATCAAAAACAACATCAAAACTCCAAAACTCATCGAATTCAAGCCTATGAACATTGAAACTTCTAAATTACACCAACGATGCCGAAACTACCCAAAACAACTCCGATTGACCTGAAACTTTGCAGACATATCCAAAATGACTATATGAACCTGTTCCAACTGTCGGAATTCCATTCCGACTCCGATAGCCTATTTCCACTGCCGATCGGAAATCGCCAAAAAATAACTTTCGCCAATTCAAGCCTAATCCTACACCGGACATCACAAAAACATTCCTAACACACTCCTAAGTCCCAAGTCACCTAACGAAGCTGTCCGAGCCATAAAATTTGCATTCCGAGGTCGTTTACCAATAAGTCAACCCCAGGTTGACTTTTCCAACTCTAAGGCTATTTTTAGAGACTAAATGTCTCAATTCCTTCTATAACTACTCCGAACCCGGACCAACCCTCTGTAACACCTCATGAAAAGTCTAACCAAGCTACAATAAGGCAGAAACAGTTAAAATAATGCACGTTCTACGTAACGACCGACCGGCTCGTTACATTCTCCCCTTCTTAAACAAACGTTCGTCCTCGAACGGGTCTAGAAACATACCTGGAGTCTCAAACAAGTGAGGGTATCTGCTCCGCATCTCCCGCTCGGTCTCCCAGGTAGCCTCTTTCACTGGCTGACCTCTCCACTGCACCTTCACTGAAGCTATCTCTTTTGACCTCAACTTTCTGACCTCGCGAGCCAAAATAGCAACTGGTTCAACCTCATATGACATATCATCCTCGAGCTGAACTGTACTGAAATATAAGACATGAGACGGGTCACCAATATACTTCTGGAGCATCGACACATGGAATACTGGATGAACACTCGATAATCTGCTAAGCCACCCCTCCAACCTTCTAAAGCACCTCAAATGGACCAATGAATCGGGGACTAAGCTTTCCCCTCTTCCCGAACCTCATAACACCTTTTATGGGTGACACCTTCAGCAGTACCTTATCACCCTCCATGAAAGACACATCCCGAACCTTCCGGTCCGCATAGCTCTTCTGTCTTGACTGAGCCATCCGAAGTCGCTCCTGAATCAACTCCACCCTCTCCAATGCATCCTGAACCAAATCTGGGCCTAACAACCTAGCCTCACCAGGATCAAACCAACCAACCGGAGATCTACACCTCCTACCATATAAAGCCTCATACGGCACCATCTGAATACTAGACTGGTAGCTGTTATTATCTGATCCCACGAACCACCAAAATCAATCACACAGGCACGCAACATGTCCTCTAGGATCTGAATAGTCCGCTCTGACTGCCCGTCAGTCTGGGGATGAAATGTTGTACTCATCTCTACCTGGGTGCCCATACCTCTCTGCATAGCCCTCCAAAACTGAGATGTGAACTGAGTGCCTCTATCAGAAATAATAGGAACTGGAACCCCATGCAATCGGACAATCTCCCTAATGTAAGTATCAACTAACCTCTCTGAAGAATAAGTAGTACTGACAGGAATGAAGTGCGCAGACTTGGTCAGTCTATCCACAATGACCCAAATAGCATCAAATCCCTTCGAAGTCCATGGAAGCCCTACTACAAAGTCCATAGTGATCCGCTCCCACTTCCACTCCGGAATAACTAACTTCTGAAGCAATCTACCTGGTCTCTGGTGCTCATACTTGACCTGCTGGTAGTTGAGACACCGTGCTACATACTCAACAATATCTCTCTTCATCCGCCTCCACCAATACTGTTGTCTCAGGTCCTGGTACATCTTCGCGGCACCCCGGTGGATGGAATACCGCGAGCTATGGGCCTCTACCAATATCATCTCCCGAAGACCATCTACATTGGGCACACAAATACGGCCCTGCATCCTCATAACTCCGTCATCATAAATAGTCACATCCCTAGCATCACCTCAACGAACCTTGTCCTGAAGGACCAACAAATAGCGGTCGTCATACTGACGCGCCCTAATCCGATCGTAGAGAGAAGACCGGGAAGCCATGCTAGCTAACACTCGCGGAGGCTCTGACAAATCTAATCTCACAAACTGCTCTGCCAAGGCCTGAACATCATGTGTTAGGGGTCGCTCTGCTGCTGGAAGATAGGTTAAACTCCCCAAACTTCCTGTTCGGCGACTCAAGGCATCGACCACTACATTGGCCTTCCCCGGATGATACAAAATGGTGAGGTCATAATCCTTGAGAAGCTCCAACCACCTCCTCTGACGCAAATTCAAATCCTTCTGCCTCAGCAGATACTACAAACTGCGATGGTCAGTAAAAATCTCACATTGAACCCCATATAGATAATGACGCCAAATCTTTAAAGCATGAACAATGGCAGCTAGCTCAAGATCGTGCACTGGATAATTCTTCTTGTGCACCTTCAACTATTTGGACACGTAGGCAATAACCCTACCATCCTGCATCAAGACCGCTCCCAAGCCAACTCTAGAAGCATCACAGTAGACTGTGGTCAATGCTGACTTGAGCTTCTGAAAGCTCTCCTCACACTCATTGGACCATCTGAATGGAGCACCCTTCTGGGCCAATATGTTCAATAGTGAAGCAATAGAAGAGAATCCCTCCACAAAGCGATGGTAATAACCCACCAAACCAAGGAAACTCCTAATCTCTGTATCTGAGGACGGTCCGGGCCAACTCTGCACCACCTCAATCTTCTTCGGATCCACCTGAATACCGTCACTAGACACCACGTGACCCAAGAAAGCTACCGAACCAAGCCAAAACTCACACTTGGAAAACTTTACATACAGCTTCTCCTCTATCAACCTCTGCAACACAACCCTCAAATGCTGAGCATGCTACTCATCGCTATGGGAATAAACTAGAATGTCATCAATGAACACAATGACGAATGAATCAAGGTAAGGCTGAAACACGATGTTCCTCAAATGCATGAACGCGGTTGGGGCATTGGTCAGCCCAAAAGACATAACCAGAAACTCGTAATGACCATATCTAGTCCTGAAAGCAGTCTTCAGAATATCAGAACCCCGAATCTTCAGCCAGTGATACCCAGACCTCAAGTCAATCTTGGAGAACACCCTAGCTCCCTGAAGCTGATCAAACAAGTCATCAATACGGGGCAAGGGATATTGGTTCTTCACCCTAACCTTGTTCAGCTGCCTATAGTCATTACACATGCGCATAGAACCATCATTCTTCTTCACGAACAACACAGGCGCACCCCAAGGTGAAACACTAGGCCGAATGAACCCCTTATCTAGGAGTTCCTGAAGCTGCTCCTTCAATTCCTTCAACTCTGCTGGGGCCATGCGGTAAGGTGGATTAGAGATAGGCTGGGTATCTGGCAACAAGTCAATACCAAAATCAATGCCCCTGTCAGGTGGCATGCCTGGCAGGTCTGCAGGAAATACATCTGGGTACTCACGAACCACAGGAACAGTATCAATAGAAGGAGTCTCCCTACTAACAACCCTCACAAAGGCTAGATAAGACTCGCACCCTTTTCCCAATCATACGTTGAGCCTTCAGATAGGAAATTACCCTACTAGGCACATACTCCACCAAACCTCTCCACTCAATCCTCAGAAACCCTGGCATAACTAAGGTCACGATCTTGGCGTGACAGTCAAGAACAGCATGGCACGGAGACAGCCAATCCATGCCCAATATCACATCGAAGTAAACCATGCTAAGAAATAATAGATCTACCCGGGTCTCCAGACCCCCAATAGATATAACACAAGATTGGTATACCCGGTCCACCACAACAGTATCCCGCACCGGAGTCGACACATGAACAGCTGAAATCAAAGACTCACGGGGCATATCCATGAAATGTGCAAAATATGATGAAACATATGAATACGTGGAACCAGGATCAAATAATACCGAAGCATCTCGGTGGCACACTGAGATAATATTTGTGATCACTGCATCTGAAGCTACGACATCTGGTCTGGCCGGAAGTGCATAGAAACAGGCCTGTCCTCCACCTGTTCGACCTCCACCTGTTCGACCTCCCCCTCTAGGGCGGCCTCTGACTGACTGACCTCCACCCCTGGCTGCCTGAGCGGGTTGTGTAGAAACTGGTGCTGAAGCTGGAGGCTGGCTCCCCTGCTGATTCGAACTACTAGGAAGGCAAGGACAAAACCTCTTGATGTGACCTGGATCCTCACACTCGAAACAAACCCTCTCAGCAAAAGACGGCGGGGACTGAAAAGAACCCCTAGAACCAGAATAGCTGCTGGAAGAGCCATGTGCTGACGAACCCTGAACTGATAGTGGCCGAGATGAGCTCTGGGCTGGAAGTGCACTGAATGATGAACGGCCCTGAATGAGAGCTACGAGGTCCGTGTCAAGATGACGTACCACCGTAGACTGGAGGAGATGGCTGAGGAGGCCTGAATGGACGGCCTCTGCTATGTTGAGACTGACCTCCCGAGTAACCGCCACCATAGCTACCAGATCCTCGAGGCCCCTTGGCCTCCCTCTCCTCACGCTCCTAACGGCGCACTGACTCGAGCTCCCTGGCTACGTCAACTACCTCCTCAAAAGAAACCCCAGATACCCTCTCCCTGGTCAGAAAGATCTGTAACTGATAAGTGAGACCATCAACAAACCTCCGGATCCTCTCTTTGTCAGTGGGAACTAGCCAGATGGCATGACGGGCTAACTCAGAGAACCTCATCTCATACTGCATCACGGTCATGTCTCCCTGACGCAATTACTCGAACTCTCTGTGCAGCTCCTCTCTACGAGACTGTGGTATATACTTCTCCAAGAAGAGAATGGAGAACTGGTGCCATGTAAGGGGTCCTGCATCAACAGAACCCCACTGGCCTCCAATATCCATGCTGTGCGTAGTATCCTCTGACACTTGTCCAAGAAGGCCTGAGCATTCTCACCCTCAGTACCACTAAAAGTCGGAGGCTGGAGTCTACTGAACTTCTCCAACCTACGCTGCTCATCAACAGCTAAAGTTGGGAACACCTAATCCTTTACCGGAGCAATCGGATGAACTGGAGCTGCCCCAGGTGTCTGAATTTCCTGGGTGACCTACTCAGGTTCCCGGGCAACTGGAGTCTGGGTGCCTCCCCCGGCCTGAGAAGTAGTAGCATTAGTGGACATAAAGACGGCCTGTGCCAAACTGGTGCACACCGTCAAAATCTGAGCTAAGGTCTCCTGAAGACCCGGAATCACAATGGGCACTGCTGGTGCCTGGTCCTGGCCTGCTGGGATCTCAGCTACTGGAACCTGATCCTGAATAATAGGAGGGTCCACAGGTGCTGCCCCAGCTGCCGTGTGGGCTACACCCCTCCCTCTGACATGACCACGGCCACGGTGGCCCCGGCCTCTGACTGGACCTACTGGTGTCTGATCACCTCTATCGGTAGCACGAGTCCTCACCATCTGTGAGAGAATGAAACAACAGAATTTTAGTTTCAGGATTCAACAGAGTCGCACGACATAATTCAAAAATGTGAAATCTTCCTAAGGGTTCTGTAGCCTCTCGAAGATAAGGTATACGTCTCCATACCGATACACAAGACTCTACTAAACCTGCTTCTGACTGGTGAGACCTATTCAACCTAGTGTTCTGATACCAACTTGTCACGACCCAATTCTGAGATCGTGATGGCGCATGTCATGAAACCAGGCCAGCCACCTAATTGTAATAAATCTAGGACCAATTATCGGAGCAAAATACCATTTTTAATAAGTCCGAAGTCAATAATAGTATTGATCATAATTTAACAACAATTTGTGAAAAACAAAACCCAAATCCTACAACTCCAGGATCCGATGTCACACAGTCATGAGCTGCTAATACATAAATGTGACCAAAAGAAGAGAATGTTTAACATAGTCTAAAACTAAATGCGACAGGTGGAAAGAAGAGATGACGAGATCATGATCGCCAGCTGCTACCTCATCAACTCTGATGAACTGCTGCAAATCACGGACCAGAACTGAGTCTCGTTGTACCTGGATCTGCACACAATGTGCAGGGTATAATGTGAGTACACCAACTCAGTAAGTAATGAAAACAACCTATGGGCTGAGAGGTAGTGACGGACTAAACCTCCGGTAGTTACGACACTAGCATATAAATTGAACATGGCAGTGAAATATTATAAATTAAGCATGATACACCAAGTTATGTCCGTACTTCACATGAGTTCATATAGAATCAAAACGATATGCATAAAGTACCCAAACACTCACAAGGTGGTCCACTCAGTACTGGAAGTTGGCTTCAAGCTCAGGGAAGGTCCATCCAAGAATACAGAAAAACATGGTGACATAGTCACTCAGTACTGAGGAAGAAAGTAAGTCAAGCCCCACGGAGAAGATCCATGTCAAGGGACAATCCATCCCTCAATGTATCAAATAGCTTGGGACAAAATCCATGACCAGGGAAGATCCATCCCTCAATACCTATGCGCTCACTGGAGGTGTAAACACTCTAGAGGGGCTCCTAATAGCCCAAGCTCAATATCAAGCCAATAAAGGCATGATTCCAGGATCGCTGCATGTGCAGTTCGATCTCTTATCTGTCTCAAAACTAGGCTCTGGGCCTTACTCAGTCAATACTCTCCAGCCTCACTCACAATGTCCTCAACATATATAAATCAGCCCAACAATGACAATATAGAAGTAAACTAGAAATTACTAAGACTGAAGCATGAAAACATGCGCTATGATAGGACTGAGTATATACAAATAATAATAACAGATAGAGACAGCAAAACCTGACCATTTCCGGTCTCAACATATTGGCGTGAAGCCTTAGCAATTATATTTATCAAGATTTCTAAAATGTTCAAGGAGTTTACAATCTTTATAGGAAGGGAATCGGCCTGAAATAACCATTAAACATCGCCGTGGGATGAACCAGGCCACAAACATTCAAGGTGCACCCACACGCCCGTCACTTAGCATGTGTGTCACCTTAATTAGCATCAAATACCAGATAATTTAGGGTTTCGAACCCTCAGTTCCTAGGTTGAAGACGTTACTTACCTCAAAACCGGCTAAAAGATTACTCCGCAGTGCCCTTACCTCTAAATTCATCCTCCGAGCGCTCCAAATCTATTAACAATCAAATGTATATCATTATAATATGCTAAGGAATGAATCCCAATCAAATTTTATCAAGAATACTCAAAAATCCCGAAATTGGTCAAAAACCCGGCCCCCGGGCCCATGTCTTGGAACTCAATAAAATGCACACCACAATAAACCTCGTTCTCCTACGAGTTCATACATACCAAGAACACAGAATTCGGAGTCCAAATGACCCCTCAAATCCCTATTTCAAATCCTCTTAAATCCCAAGCCCTAACTACCCCCTTTTCACTGATTTTTCCCAAATTGTCTACCATTAATCCGACCTCTAATCATGAATTAATGAGTTTAGAGTCAAAAAATCTTACCTAAATGAAGAACTATCGATTTCCTTCTTCAAAACCCCTTCAAAAGCCTCAAACCCGGATGAAATATTGAGAAAATGGCTAATATTCGCGAAGGCACGTTTTTATAGTTACTGCCAGAGATTTTCGCACCTGCGACTATATTCTCGCACTTGCGGCTTCGCAGGTGCGATGATCCTTCCGCACTTGCGGTCTCCTCTGAAGTCACCCAAATCTGCACCTGCGTCTCGATCTCCGCGCCTGCAACCTCGCAGGTGCGACCATTTCCTCGCACATGCGGAAACTCACCAGCCAGTCCCTTCTCGCACCTGCGGAGCCCAGTCCGCTCCTGCGGGACCGCTCTTGCGGCTCCCCTTCCGCAGGTGCGAAAACATCAGAACAGCAGCTGAAGCTGCATTTTTTACAAGTCCAAATTGTCCGTTCGCCACCCAAAATCAATCTCGAGCCTCTCGGGACCCCAACCAAACATACCAACACATCATACATGATCATTCAAACTTATTCGAGCCTTTAAAACATAAAAAACAACATCAAAACTCCAAAACTCATCGAATTCAAGCCTATGAACATTGAAACTTCTAAATTCCACCAACAATGCCGAAACTACCCAAAACAACTCTGATTGACCTGAAATTTTGCAGACATATCCAAAATGACTATATGAACCTTTTCCAACTTTCGGAATTCCATTCCGACTCCGATAGCCTATTTTCCACTGCCGACCGGAAATTGCCAAAAACTAACTTTCGCCAATTCAAGCCTAATCTTACACCGGACATCACAAAAACATTCTGAACACACTCCTAAGTCCCAAATCACCTAACGAAGCTATCCGAGCTATAAAATCTGCATTCCGAGGTTGTTTACCAATAAGTCAACTCCGGGTTGACTTTTTCAACTCTAAGGCTATTTTTAGAGACTAAATGTCTCAATTCCTTCTATAACCACTCCGAACCCTAACCAACCCAATCTAACACCTCATGAATAGTCTAACCAAGATACAACAAGGTAGAAACAGTTAAAATAATGCACGTTCTACGTAACGACCGACCGGGTCATTACAATAATCTCTAAATAATCTTGTCCTTGAACCGAGGTCAAGTATCTTACAACAATTTCACGTATAATACTACAGGGTGTAACATCGTCGTAATATAATACTGTGAAGTGTAACATCATCGTAATGTGATACTGCAATATGTAATATCGACATAATATTGCGGGGCGTAACATTATTCCCTCCTTGGAAACATTCGTTCTCGAATGTTGACTAATGCACTTATCATTCTCATAACTCATAGCCCTTGCGAATACTGTAGTATTCTCCTTGCCATCCAGGAAACTTTTATGTGAATAAATCCAAAGGGCAGGGCATTCCCCCACTTTAGTCCTCTTTCCCACACCATGCCTAGTGATTGAATTCCATCCAATCTCGTAATTGTTGCTACCTTCTATCATGCAGCCTCTACGATACTGACATTGTAAGTGTGCCTATGCGACTCTTCTTTCCTTTTCCCTTTTTATTTTCCTAGTCCTTACTCTGTAACCTTACACAAGGCTTAATAGGATGCCTCTCTAGGCATCTATAGGTGTACTGAAGTTCTTCGCTCGATACTTTGTAGAACTTGCGAATATTGCTATATCTTATTTCATAGACCTGGTTATCCATTCGTATGACTTTACTGCATCTATGTAGGTCATACTATACCATAACTCTTACTTTGATTTATCGTTACTGAGGTCCGCAACCAACTCCAGGTTACTCTCGTTGCTTATACTTAAGATTGATTGTCTAATTTCATCTCATATTGTTGAACTTTCATCCATCTATTGTTGATTCACCTTAATGTTGATTCATCATCTACCCCTAATAACTTGATCTTTTATGTAACACCGCCGCTAGGGCTCATCGCGGACATCTGGAGGGGTGATATTATACTTCCATAATTTTACTTTATAGAATCCCAATGTGACTCACCTTATATGGGTATTTTAGTCCCTTAAAATTCATGAAATCCCCCCCCCCCCTTTTTCAATTCATTACTCAAGCGAAGGCCCAAACGTCATTCTTTATTTATCACAATTACACCTCCATTCTGCTACTAGAGCAACATTCCATCTCTTCTATATGCTATTAGTCATAGACTCATTTGAGTTCATTCAGGCTATATTGAGCTTTCTATAACTTAGAGGAACCATCAGCTCCCTTGTTTTCACGGGCTTAATCCCAAGGACTTATCCATTTTTGTCACCTCTCACTTGCCTTCTTCTTATCCTTACTCTTGTCTTTCTACTCGTTCTATCATACTTTAGCTTGCGATCAGTTCCCTTATGCTTTTCAGGAACATCAACCGAGACATCGTATCGTCTCTAACTCTTCTTTTACTCGCTTATTAGACCTTTCGGTACTTACAAAACCATAGGTTGGGAATTATGCCACTGACGACGCTGCTATCATTCCTAGGTACTCAATCCCCGCGCTTCTAGCCTTTTATCTATAGTATGGATTATTCACAACCTTCTGCATTTGAGTATCTTGTATGTTGTTCCCCTTACCTTTCTTACCTTAAAAGCTCGAAACGTATCTTCTATCTCTTTCATGACCTCCCTTCCACATAGGTATAATTCACGTTCATAACTTAAAGCTCTATTATAATACTTGCACCTCTAGGCATACACAGTTCGGTGGGAGCTTCATAGTGAATTCTTATGAGGCTAGTACTTCTTCTAACTTGTGTTATCGTAGAGCCATTATAGAATATGGTTGTTTTACTATATCCCATGTACATTTGATATTAATAGTAATTCTACAATATTCTCAATCACGATATCTATAATTCTCTGGGTCCAATGATCAGACTCTTGATTTACTTTGTTGATGCAACTCTTTAGTTTCCTCTTCCTTCTTATCGGCCTTTATGTGGGCTTAAGCCTTCTTTCGATTTGCGGATCATGGTATTACTTTAGCCCTTCATGGACTCTATGGAATATTCAGGATACACTATCCTAACAATTCAATCCTTCTTCTACGACTATATGATTGCTGACATATATGTTGCATGGCTTATACTTCGAACTCTTAAGTGCATTCCTAACGTAACTAAGTCAGGATCATTGATTGAATAATTCATTTCGGTCTTTCTTAGCTTTGTTTATCGTAAGCTATCACTTTTCCTTGTCTTTTTGCCTCCTTGTTGCGTGCATACTTAGCTTATCTTAGTTCACACGCATGCTGAAGTTTTCGTGCAACTCATATTATCTCGAACATTATTTTTTATTTTACTCCCCGTTCATTAGCCACAATAGGTGCTTCTTTCCTTTGGAGTGCTTACAATATTGTTGTGAGACTGTTGTTACACGACAGTTTCTTCTTTAGGTCATTGTGCTTAGGTTGAAGCCTTCTTCCTTGTATCCTCAGCTAGTCTTTCAATGTGTTACCTAGGTAGAACCCTTGACTCTCGTAAAGTTGCGAGCTTATTACGGACCTTTTGATGTCCTTCATTGCCTATAATCATCCGTAGTTGCTTACCTACGTGCCCTAGTGCTTGTAGGGTTGCTTCTAAAGTGTTATTTTGACTGCCTTCCCAGTGGCACTTTCTTTTGTCCTCGTAACACTCATACGGTACCTTTAATTATCCCTACTTCTATTTGAATATATCTCAATTAATATAACAACATTACTGCGAGGGTGAATTCTCCGTGTTGGGGTTTACTACATTTATCTTGCATGACCCGCTGATTTGTCTGTAACTTCTTGTTTAGTCATGACTAGGCTCTTCCTGAATAAACTACTAACTACTCGTCGGCCCATTCTCATATCCATATTCCGCGTAATCTTTCTTGGGTTATTTCCTTGTCTTAACTTACCTCACGTACTAGCGCCTTATCTATCAATACATCCCAGGAAGGAAGCCTTACTTCCTTTTTTTTAGGTCGTGCTTACATAACGTTCTGGAATCATAGCATATCTTTAACATTTGGATATGTACAATGTTATCCCTTTCTCATTTGTATCGCATTCTGCCTTTATCATTTCATATACCCTACTTGGAGTTATGACGTCTTGCCTATAGATGTTTCTCATCTTCATCTTTGCAGTCCTTTCACGTTATCAATGACCCTTACTCGTATTACGGTAATCATTCTATACCAAGGATAACAAGATTCCTCACTCGCGATGGTGACACTTAGTGTAACTGGCACATACAGTCCCTTAGGCTTAACTTTGCTCATATTGCTTGCTTTAGGGAAGTGTTTCCCTGAATGACCATTCTCCGAATTCATCACATATCTTCTTCTATTGTCCATTCCATTATTGCTGGAATGCAATCTGAAATTCTCATGACGCTAACTATTATCAAATTACTCAGTTCCTAATTCATGTTTAGTTTATCTTGTTCACCAATCCATATTGATTTCTATTACTATGGGTTCCAACTTTCCCTTCTGTTAATCACGTTAGAGTCGCGAACATATTTCTCGAAATGTGGATGTGACTATATGGACTATACTCTTTTGTTGTCTCAAAGCCCATCACCTCTCGTCTCCTTCTTCATTTGACTATAGATTCCGTAACACTCTATCGTTTCCATCCATGTATCACATCTCACTCATAATGCTTCTTATCCCTCTTCGTACTTCCCTGCTAATATTTCTATCTGTCACTTTATTATGAAAATTCTTACAAAACATTCTTTTTCTTTTAGCTCCCTTTGCTCCGTCCATTGGCTCTTCAAATTTTCCAAACATTCTTTGCATGCAAGGGACGGGAGCCACACTAAGGTAATATTTACCCATTCCAGGATTCCAGTGTACGTCCTTGTAGTTCTCATATCTAGCTGTACTATTTTAGAGTGCACCATATAGTTACCACACAAGGAGATCCATTAGCACCTTTGTAATATCCTTCAGAAATGTCAACTAATGCAAATCATCAATTCATCATTTTGGGTAACTCTAACCCGACCCGGATCCTGCTATCATGTCCTTCTCTTAAACCATTAACCGTGAAAATGGTAACTACAATTATATTTAGTTATGTGGTTCTAAAAATACATGATTTATCTTAATATTGGTTATTGAATGGTTATAGCTTAATGTGTTGGGATAGAACAGTGAAAAAATCTAATGGAAAGCAAACCAGAATGCATTGAGTCGAAGGCTCGATGTCAACTTCGGGGGTCCCTAGGACCGAGACTCGGACCTAGATTGAGTGGTCGATGGAGCTATAACAAGCTTTTAGGCCTTGAGATACACTACTTATGATCAATGATAGGCTATAAATGAAGAGCAAGTAAATACAGGAAAATGAGCTAATAAAGAGGAATATAGGTTGTTTGATATTAAAGTAGAGAATGTTCTTGTATCTTGTATTCAATGTATTGTATCCTCACAAAGTGACAAGGGTCCCCTTTTATATAGTGGGCAGGATCCTCATACAGTACATTAGCATTTATTGTGAAGATCTTGATTGATTTGGCTAATCAATTCCTAGATATGGAATCGTACTTTGTTACAAAGCTGTCTACCTTGACCTTTGTGCCGTGTCTTATGTCGGTCCCAGACCTATATCCTCTTGGGTTGGAGATGATAAGTCTTCGATCCATGGCCCTGTGAACAACCATAAGATATCATAATACTCATAAAATTGATCCCCCCCCCCCCAATTTTATCCGTATGTATATAGTCATCGCATTTCTTGGAGCATGGAGACACACGTTCTGAGGTCATTATTATTGCTTCATCTACGCCGCACGAGGTAATTGTTGAAGTGGAGAGAGAGAGGTACCGCGTATGTATAGCCATTAGAGAGCTCCTGCATCAATTACAGCGTCCATCGCCCCTTTGACCTCCTTTGGCATGTGCGGAGGTTTTTCTATAAGTACTCCCTCTATTCCCCTTTCCCTTTTGCAGCGTCCTCAAGCCCCTAAAAATATTCACTACTTCGGCTTCACGTCTCTGAACTCTCATACTTCCTTCTCTTTTGGTTCCCAAATAGAAAAGGGCACAGAGCTCCTCCTGCGTTCCTCGGACCGGCGGACGTTCTTCCCATTCTTGACAACTAAACGAGGAAAAGACAGAATCCCCTCGCCTCAAGGACTGCATCCCCGGGGCCTGTGTGATAACCTCCGACTTTACGATTGACAGACACCCTTCGAGGTCGGGGCGATGTGAGCCCATATCCCGGTAAATCAACTTGATCTCTGATATTGGGAAAGTAAAAGCGGACGGCCTGTGGAGTAGTTTGGCGCTGGTGAATATCGCTTCATGTGAGGAAGATATCATTACGCACGAGGCTGGCTTTCTCAACGTATACACTTACCCATTTACTCTTAGGCTGATAGGACCTTCTTTGCCTAAATAGACCCCGTTATCCTTTATTTCTATGAGCGATACCAGGTGACTCTTGGTCAGATACATCTGTCATTCTGTTACATTGTTTATATGACCAGGCATCTGGTCAACATGGCTAAGGTAATGCCTTTTACCCTTGACCATTTTATTAGAATGTACAGCTCTTGGCTTTATCGAGGCGGTCTGATCAAGCTCCAACGTTGGGATCGAATGCCTTTTTTGCCTATACTGACGAGGTCAAGGATAGAGGATGGATGAGCCATTTCGTCCGAATCAAGACTACGGATTTGATTCCAAAGGAAAGGATGCCATTTCCTGCGAAGTGGAAGATGAAGCGTAAGTGTATATCCTCTTCAGACGTCGTTCTTTTTCTTGTGGCCTAACCATTTACATTACGTTTTCTGTTGTTGCTGCAGCCATTGCTATATATCTTGGCTCAGTCAAAAGTCTCTCAAACTGGGTTCTTCAGCAAGACCCGGTCTCTCCTTACGCTAAGCGCACGTGCCGCGATTTGTCAGTGGGCTGGTGGGAGGCGAAAAATCATGGTAAGCTTATGGTAAGCCTTTTGGTTGTAAGTGCGTCCCTTCGGGGAGGGCATTGCTGATCAAATTTCCGTGCTCAATGACTTATTTCTTTTTATATTTGCACAGGTCTGGGGGACAGTTCTGTGATGTGGGAGGTGCCGTCCGAGAGGTGGGCATCCCGGAGTCTGTCAAAAGAGAAAAAAGAAAGGATAGCTCTCCGACCGGATCTTTGAAATCGAAGAGAACCAAAGTAGATGAGTCTTTGGTGGCTTTGACTTCCAATACTTGTGAGAGTTCCCGAGGTGCTAGTGGGGTGAGGACCGATTCAAAGGCGATGCCAAAAAGAGAAGAGAACTTGGTCGCCTCATGTTTTGCCAAGCCTGCAGCCGCCGAGCCAGAGGTGCTCAGGCCTATTTCTGATGCGGCATTTATTTAATCCGGGGCCGAGGGGCCCATTGGTGGCTATACAGGTAATGTTCCTGATCCGGGAGCTCACCGGGACTCCTTCGGAGTTGATACATATTTGGTTACAGGGCCGGAGATGTCATGCCCGCCTTTCATCAAAGGCGAGGTAAGGCCCCGATTCATTTACCCGGGATAATTGACGTGGACAACTCACCTCTTTAACCGATTATCCCTATTGAGCAATCACGGAACATCCAGCACGAAGAGTTCCCTAGCGCGGGAATATCCATCGGGGCCGTGGCTTTGAGACCATATGTTGAGGCCGAAGGGAGCCCTGAATCAAGCGAGTTACCTATTTTAATGAGCTCGACAAGCTTTATAAACATGTATCTCCTCACAAATCTCGCTAGGGAGTTTTGCTTTTATATTTCTTATCTTGCCCTCATTCATTTGTCACGCCAAGGTATTCTACGACCAAACCATCGCTAGACTCCAAGATGATTTAGCTTTTAATGAGAGTAAATGCGGGAAGATCACTTCGGAGATCAACGAGCTCAGAGGTTGTCTTGATGAGAAAGAAAGAGAACTTCGCGATCTTCAGACTCGTTTGGAGGTGAAGACCAGGGAAAAGGTTTGCCTTGTTGATCAGGTATCGTAATTCCTCTTTGTTTATGGCCGTCTATCTCATTTTGGTCTTATGACTCACCTTGGGTCATTTCCTTGCAATTTAGGGAAAAGGAGGCTTTGTTGGCGGAGTAAATTCGAGAGGATTACCCTTGATGGAAAGGTTACCTTTCTTGAGTATCAACATCACGATGCCAAGAGGAAATGCGATGGATATAAGGATCGTCTTGTTGAGTCGGCCATTGCGTTATCCGCAACCAGAGTTGAGACCGAGGTACTTGTTTCTTCGTATAAAGAAGATGCTGCCAGGAAAAATGCTTATGCCAAGGAGGTGTCCGAAGGGGCCAATTTGCGGCTAAGCCAAGCTATAGATCATGCTCGTCTAAGATACCAGAGCCAGGCTCTGGAGAACATTTGCATCGGGGGCATCGACCCGGTTGCTGAGATTGCAAAAATCAAGCTTTTAGAGAAATAGGCCGTGGTTCAAATAACTTTCGAGGATGGATCGAGCGATGGCTCAGAGGATGAAGGTGACGGAGGCGAAGTCCCCGAAGGGGATGAAGTTGTTGAAGACCTTGAGGCTGCAAACGAGGTTGTTGAGGGCACAACCCCCCAGGAAACCATCTGAAGGCGTAACTCTAGTGGTGGAGCTGTGTTATGTTTGTTTCTTTCCTGTGCGAGCTTCTGATATGAATCTTGTGAATAAGTTTCACTAATTTTATTGTATATATGATAAGTCTTTCTCTTTCTGTCTTCCCTTGTTTCTACTTTTCCCCTCTCCCCAAATTACAATGTTGACCAGGTTGCCGCGACCAAGGGGTTTGACCCTCCGGGTTACGGATCCCGAGCCGAACTTTGGGTTAGCCCGTCATGGCCTTTTAACTGGCCCATGGATTTTATGGTGTTGGCCTGTGTGTTTGTTTGTAGGCTCTTGTGTGAATTGCTCCGGGCATGATCTTTGGGTCGGACTGTTAACTAAGCTCGTCGACCCTTAGGTTTTGAGTTAGCTCTGACATTTTTTGCACTAGCTTTAAGGCACTTACGTGACTTTTAATTATCCATTCTAGGACTAGTCCCGATCCGGATTACGGCTTTTAGGGAATCGACCCTATAGGCTTTTGGATTAACCCGTAGGCTTTTATGCGCTGGATTTAAGGTACTTGCACGGCTTTTAATTAATCTTTCTGGGCTCAGTCCCTGAGTCGGATTACGACTTCGAGGGAATCGACCTGTTAGGTTTTTGAATTAGCCCGTGGGAATTTCTACGCTGGCTTTAAGGCACTTACGCGACTTTTAATGCGGCTGTATTTTTTACTCCATAGAGATTTCCTTATGTTCATCTGACTCTTTGATGGCCCCAAAGATCCTCGATTACGAGTCGTTATGATGAACGGAAAAAACCCTTTCTTGCGAGCCAAAATGAAAATGTTTGAGACTCTTCCTTGGGAGCTAACATGAGAATGATCGAAGCTCTTTATTGAGAGGTGACATGAAAATGATCAAAGCTCTATTCTCGAGCCGACATGAAAATGTTCGAAGCTCTTTCTTACACTAAAGGTAGCATGATTTAACCGGTTCTTTCCGAAATAAATTCGAAGGATTTGATTTTAAGGTGATTTTCGGGTGTCCCTGAATTGCTTGCTATTGTTGTGCCATAGCCCATCGACCAGATTCGCCCTGTTCGGCGGTAGCCCTTAGTCGCGGGTATTGTATCCTCGGCATTTATATTCGAGGGTATGCCTTTTTAGGGTCCTTATAAGTTTGAACACATCGCCTCGACTTTGAGTCAGGACCGTGTCTTGTTATTTAGGTACGCCCGCTTGGGACATTATGATCTTGATCATGCCCGTAGGACTTACAGTTTTCAGTATACCTTGGTCATGCCCGTAGGACTTACAATTTTCAGCATACCTTGGTCATGCCCGTAGGACTTACAGTTTTCAGCATACCTTGGCCATGCCCGTAGGACTTACAGTTTTCAGCATACCTTGGTCATACCCGTAGGAATTACATCTTTCGCACATTCCCGAGGTTACCCTCTTGGGATCTTAGGGCCTCGGGTCCTGATTACTGTAAGTAGTAATCATTTCCAGGTTTAGCAAAGTGTTTGGCTAAAAATGCTTCTTTGATTATTTGATATGAGCGAACATATTTTCTTCATTGAGGGTTTGCCCCTTATATATGGGCATTGTTCTTTTGACCGTTTGGCCCGGTCAATTTTTCTATCGTGATTCTCCTCGTCTTGCTATGTTCCAAAGGAGATTTCTCCGGGGGGAACGTCCCCCCGGCATTTGAGGCTGATCTGAGTGTATCCTCGAATACTTGGTAGATCCTTTTTTGGGTAGTGCTTTAAGTGTTGCCTCGTTAAAAACCTTGCCGGTAAAACCCCTTTTGGGGACAAAACCTGATCAAAGGAAAAGAGTGCAACGTGCGCTACTACATCTCAGGGGCCCTTGGGATCTTTTGGAGCTGGTGGATGTTCAGATGTCTTCTCTAGGTATCCCTGTGTTGGCGGCGTCGGGGTGTGGGTGCATTAAATTGAACTGCCGTCCTTGTACGACTTCTCCGGGGATGCTTTGTGGCCTTCCCTTGCTCGGGCTCGCCTTGTCCCTCGAGGATTTTTTGTTACGGCCTCTGTTGCTTGAGTGCTCCCCGGCGTGCTAGGTTCTGGTGCTTGCCTCCTCCTTTTTCCGATTTTGGATGCTAGTTCAGCAGTCAGATTCTGTCAGTATGGAGGTGATAGGCCATTTGACAGGATCATCCGTGTTGATGATCTTCAGGTTGCCCTACTACCAACTGCCCACTTCCTGGCATCTGCGGGGAGGGTCCTACATACTCGTCCTTTATGGCGCTGAGGGTCATTATGATCCCGTTCTAGGTCATTGATGCCTTTTGGGGATCTGCCCCTTTCAATATAATTAGGTACAAAATAAGGTGGGTTCGGCTTTACCTGTTGTCACCGGCGTCGACCCGATGACGGCCGTAACCTACTTCATGAGCGGGTGCACTGTTGGGGCGATCATGCCCCCGAGATGTCTCGTGTATAATTGACTGGTACGAAGCTTTGAGGGTGATGATTTTGGAATTTTTCCCCTACGAGGTGGTCGTGGCGCTGAAATTGTGCTCGGGTTTCTCCAAGTGATCTCGACTCCTGTTCTTCAGTGGGCTTTGATCCTATTTTCATAATCTCATATTTGTCTTGGTTGTTAGTCATTCTCGCGGTCTCCAAAGATGGTTCGATTGCGCTTCCCATCGATGTCCTCGGGGTTACACGGAACCTGAGGTCCTTCAGGCAAACAAGGCTTGTGCCCCAGGAAACACGCCCACTATTAATTAGGGGGGTTACAGGTCGGCAACAGATTTTCCAAGATTCGGGAGTTCGGTGGTTCTCTCGGACCGGTGATTTTACCCCTTCAAGCTCGATGGGCTTAAATGATCGGTCGACCCGACAATTTGGGTCTTAGTGATAGGAACCGGAACAAACATACCATTTAAGCGTTCCTAAATGTAAAAAACTTTGGATCTTGGGACGTGGCAGCCGCCACGGCGGTTCTATCTCGCTCAATGAGGGTTGAATGTTGTTTAGTTAGGCAAGGAGCTGCATACCTCGCTTTCGGATGGGCGTCTGTCCGGCTGAAGTTTTCTTTCATGGTTCTGCCCCTCTAGGGGAGGGGTTCTCACTTCTCGAGCATGCCTCGCATGTTGGCTGTCGATGAACTCTCGGAGGTATCCTTTGCTTATTAGTCGGGTTGCTTCCTCCTGGAGATGTCTGCAATCTTCGGACATGTGGTCGTGTGCACCATGGAATCCGCACATCACGTTAGGGTTTCTTCGCGAATGATCTGTCAGTATGGGTTTTGGCCATTTATTGTCCCTAATTCTACTCATGGCTGCTGCAACACCAGCAACGTTCATTTTGAAGTTGTATTTGGGCGACGGGAATACATCCGCCGGTCCCGGGTACTTGTCGATTCTAGGCTTAACCGCTGATCTTGGAGGATCCTGACCACGGTCCGACCTTTCATTGGCTTGGGACACATTGCTCCTTACAGAGTCTTTCCAGATCTTGACATAAAGCCGATATCTTTCCCTGCGTGACCTCGGCTCCCTCTATGGGAGCCTTGATTCTATCCTCTTTGCGAGGCCTTCAAGTGTCCTTTTAATAATGGTGTCACTCGCCAGCCCCTCATCACCAGTCCTTTTTTGTAATCCTCGAACCCGAGGGGTTGATCTTGATCCCCCCGCGCTTGAAATTCTCTGGCGGTTCAACAACTGAGAGATGGCCGCTTGCTGCGTCTGTAGCATCTTGAAGATCATACCGAGGTTGGATTCTCCTTTACCTTGCGTTGAGTCCTCCCGCTCCTTATATCGATCTCCTCGATGCATACTCCTGCTGACGTGGGAGCTGGAATCGTCTTGCCGGGCGCTGCTCGAGTCTGTACCTTCGGGGTTTATCTCGGGTGAGTCAATGCGGCTCTGCAGCGGTGAATCAGCATTCGCAATGGTTCCGACATTCTCCTCAAAGCTTCCAAAACCGCTATCTTCGCGTGTGTTTTCTGGTCTTACCATTTGACCTGAAATCAAAGGTTCTCGGGGCGAGAAAAAATGTGAAAGATAACATGCGTTTTTTCAACGAACCAGCACTAAACAATCACTATTATTTTCAGCCCCACGGTGGGCACCAAACTGTTTACTGTAAAAATTGTAACTATAATTATATTAAGTTATGTGGTTATAAAAATACATGATTTATCTTAATACTGGTCATTGAATGGATATAGCTGAATGTGTAAGGATATAACAGTGAGAAAAGCTAAAGGAAAGCAAACGAGAATGCCTTGAGTCGAAGGCTCGATGTCAACTTCAGGGGTTCCTAGGTCCGAGACTTGAGCCTAGATCGAGTGGTAGATGGAGCTATAACAAGCTTATAGGCCTTGAGATACACTAGTTATGATCAATGATAGGCTATAAATGAAGGGCAAGTAAAAGAAAGCAGTAAATGCAAGTAAATGAGCTAATAAAGAGGAAAAGAGGATGTTTGATATTAAAGTAGAGAATGTTCTTGTTTCTTGTATGCAATCTATTGTATCCTTATAAAGTAACAAGGGTCCCCTTTTATATAGTGGGAAGGATCCTCATACACTACATTAGCATTTATTGTGAAGATCTTGATTGATTTGGATAATCAATGCCTAGCTGTGGAACCGTACTTTGTTACAGAGTTGTCCACCTCGACCTTTGTGCCATTTCTTATGTCGGTTCCGAACCCATATCCTCTTGGGTCGGAGACGATCGGTCTTCGATCCTGGGCCCTACGAACAACCATAAGATATCATAATACTCATAAAATTGATCCCCCCCAATTTTAGCCGTATACCTAAATCATAGTCATTAGCTCCCATAGGGCATGACTGAGATTGATGTGGTTGATTGTACGTACATCTATTACTGTTGAAGGTAATTAAAAATGCTCATATCTCCCTTCTTGAATGGTAAATAATGATTATCTTTATTAAGTAGGTACTTCGTACCCTTCTTCACCTTGCTTCTTTTACATGCTGCAACTCGTGTCTAACTTCCGATTCTATTATTCCTTTTTACCGTAAGAGTGGATAAGTATTCTTTCCTAAGAGCTCCTTATCAAGAATCGTACACCTTTTAGTACACGCATGATCTGTTGAAGACCTCTCATTTACTCATCAAAAGCAAGATGAAAAATCGAGCTCCTCTAACTCAACACTTCAACAGCTATATCTCTTATCGATCATCTTTCTGAATGTAGACATCGTCTTATTACGAATAAAATAGAAGTTTGGAATTTCAATTCTTATAAGTGAGTTCTACCACATGATCTAGAGTAAGAAGAAAGAATTACAGTCCTAAATGCCCTGTATCCTTCTGCTTATATGTGTGGTGCACAACACACCCATAAACAAGACTCTACTAGACACGGTTTGTAGACTCCCTAGGACAGAACTGCTCTGATACCACTTTTGTCACGCCCCGAACCTGGGGGCGAGATCGGCACCCGGTGCCTCACCTATCCTTGTGTACCAACTTGTGACTAAGGGACTCTGGACATATGATGTCATACTTTGGCCATGGGCCACATTACAAGACAACTACGAATGCTAGTTAACTATCAATATAAAGCAGGGCCAACAAGGCCGTCATACTTATTGCAGCTGAAAAACCAACCAAATAAACCTACAATGCCTACAAGCCCAACATACTGCACTAACTTACAGGATATGTCTACAAGGATCTAATTGTGGATATACTATGAATGGAATAGCTCCCCGACCTACTTATAACATATATACATATATACACAAGATGTACATAGAGCTCTAGACCCGGCAACTCTGAAAGGCATAGAGTTTACCACTCAAGCTAAACTCGAGCAACACTTTATTAGGAGGTCTACCCATTTGTCTGTCTGAACCTGCACGCATGAAATGCAGTGCCCCCATAAAAGGGACGTCAGTACGAAATAATGTACCGAGTATGTAAGGCAATATAGTGAATGCTGAAACTGAACTGATAATATAATAAGTGAAATAACTGGAAGTCAAAAATAATCTGAAGATACGCTTAAATGCTGATACTGACTCAAATCTCTCAATATAGTAAGTAAAATAGTTGTCCGGCCAAATAAGGCTCGATATATATATATATATATATATA
>ML400617.1:0-43746 GCA_005239525.1 Nicotiana knightiana | reverse complement strand
AAATCAATGTTTGCTTCACTGAGTAGTAATCCACACGTTGTTCTTCACTTCAATGGCTTCTTCCCTTCGAATCCCCCCATCAAGTTCTTTTTTGGGGTCTATTTATATGTTTTGGACAAACCCTAAACATGTAGGAGACTTCTATTCCAACCGGGAAACACTTAAACTCTTCAAAACTCGGAATTGACTGAACTTCGGAACCCAAGCGTTTGGGCTCANTAGCCAGATCTTGGAAGTCAACTTTTCTGGACATCAAGTCCTTCATCATTTTAGCGTAACCAGGCATTTCCTTCAACGCATCAATCAATGGGATATTTACATGTATTTGCTTTAGCATGTCCAAGAACTTTTTGTATTGTTCATCTTTTTGGTATTTGGATAGCCTCTGAGGGAATGGAGCTGGCGGTCTCTTTTTCCCAGTAATTTGGGACTTTTCTTTCTCAGCCACCACCTCAACTACCGGCTTCTGGGCTATCTCCACTTCTTTTTCAGTCTCACTCTGTGTACTAGGTTCTCCTTCAGTAGGTTGCACTGTTACCTTGGTCAAGTTTTTCGAATCATCAAGTTCAATCAGCATACGTACCAGTGTCTCGTCCTGTCTGCTTTCACGATCTCTCTCCAGTTCCAAGTTTAATTCTCTGCCACTGCGGAGAGTCACTACCATCAATTGCCTTGGGCCCTGGTCCATAGGATTTACCTGAGTATCTGCAGGTAAAGTTCCAGGAGGACTATTGTTCACTGCCATAGATATCTGGCCCAACTGTACTTCAATATTTTTAATAGCTGCATCATGTACATCTACTCTCTCACTGATTTTGGCATTTGACCCAATAACCTGCTGCATCATAGCTTCTAACCTGGAAAACCCATCTTCTTGCTTTCCCCCCTGTTGATGCTGAGGAGGGTAGTATGCTTGTTGTTGATTCTGATGGTTATAACCTTGTGGCCTCTGATATGGTGCTGCATTACCTTGTTGTCCCCTGACACCCATATTTCCACTGTTCTGCTGTTGGTGGGGTGGTCTATATGGTTGAACTTGCTGACCCCAGTTCTGCCCCCCTTGTCTTTGGCTTCCATAATACGACACATAATTCATATTTTCTGGATAAGGAGGGTGATGACATTCTTCATTCCAGTGATTACCAAGTGGTTGACTAATGCAAGATGTACATAAGCCCCCATTGGTTGTGTCTACGATGTGTACCTGCTGCTTTTGTCCTGATTCTTCCACTTTCTTAGTGAGTATACTCGTATGTGTTATAAAGGTGGCCACGTTCTCTGCAATAGAATTAGATGAATCGAACGACACTGAGCGAACTACAGAAGTAATGAGTTCATTCCTTGTTGTCCATCCTGAATTTTGTGCCATTTTATCAATTAAGATTTGACCTTCTCTCCACGTTTTGCTCAAGAATGCTCCACTAGCCGAAACATCAACATTTGCTTTAAGAGTATCAGCCAAACCCATATAAAAATACTGCCCCAACATTTGCTCTGGAAAACCATGATGTGGACAGATAACCAGCATCCCCTTAAATCGTTCCCATGTCTCTTGCAGTGTTTCAACTAGTTTCTGTCTGACGCTCAAGATTTCATCAATTTGTTGAGCAGTCTTGTTGGGTGGATGAAACTTGTTCACGAATTGTTTGACTAACTCCTCCCATGTGGTAATGGAATTGATGGGGAGTGAGTTTAGCCAAGTCTGGGCAGCGCCAGTCACTGAGAATGGAAACAACAACAGTTTTATTGCCTCCTGAGTGACGTTTGGCTGCCTCTGTGTTTTGCAAATTGACAGGAAGTTTTTCAAATGCTGCTGGGGGTCTTCGATGTATGACCCTGAGAATAGTCCCTTGTTCTGCAATAAGTGCAGCATATTGTTTGTTATCTGGAAGGACTCGGCCTGTATCTGAGGGACCAGTATCGCAGTGGCCAAATTCTCAGCTGTGGGTTGTGCCCAGTCATATAAGGGAGCCTCTGCCCCTATTTGAGCGACTGGGTCTACCACATCATCCCCATTATTGTTCCGGTTGTGTGGATCTTCCATGTCGGTTTCAATTTGTTCAATTTGTGGTTGATGTTTGCTTTTCCTGTTGGTCCGGTTTAGGGCCTTGAAAACTTTCTCGGGGTCTGATAAGGCTTCAACTACTTCACCAGTCCTCGATGAGTTTCTAGGCATGCACCTGCAACACGTTAGCAAACGTTAAACTTTCAATGTAAAAACGAAAATTTAAAGAAAATTGACTATATTTCAGAATTTTGTATTTCTTCCAACTCAATTGATAATACCGTTAATTCCCCGGCAACGGCGCCAAAATTTGATCACGCTCAACTATGTCTTATAAAAGACTAAGCGGGCGTTGCAAATATAATCCGGGGTATTATGCCCAGAGTCGATCCCACAGGGAATTTACGTATCAATCAAGTCTTTAGAATACGCAACTTTTACTCAATCAATTCTCTCAAGACTTTTTAATATAAATTGGTGATGTTTTACTAATTCTACTGACAATAATAATAACTAACAATTACTAACAATGTGTTGTAAACAATTATGATAAAGGTCTAAGGTTATGGTTTCCCCCGTTGGTGAACTTCCTTCTCGGATACTTCTTATAGTTTGATTAGTTGTCTCTATCAATCATGAACACTCTATCTACCATAAATCTCTCTCAAGTAATTATGATAATTTACTAGACGCACTCTCTCAAGTTACGCTAGCTAGATTGCATTACAGTTCACTTTAGATTGCACCCGAGGTATCGTTATCTCTAATCCAACCTCTAAACCCTCGGTTATGACTTTCGTCTATACTCCGGGAGTGATGTTGTTCAAACAACTACCTAAATATGCACTCTCTCTCAAGTAGATAGATAATAAATAGGAACAGCTAATTGAGGGCCCTTTCAATCAACTACAACAAGAACGTAGTTGAACAAATAGAGATTAATCAACCAATCAAAACTATATTAATATCACAATAAGTTTATCCCCCAACGGGTTCCACCAAAACCCTACGTTCAGAAAATTAGCTACTCATATTCATAAGAATTAATTCTAAAATAACTTGCATAATTGAACTACAAAATAATAAGTAAAAGCTATGAAAATCAATGTTTGCTTCACTGAGTAGTAATCCACACGTTGTTCTTCACTTCAATGGCTTCTTCCCTTCGAATCCCCCCATCAAGTTCTTTTTTGGGGTCTATTTATATGTTTTGGACAAACCCTAAACATGTAGGAGACTTCTATTCCAACCGGGAAACACTTAAACTCTTCAAAACTCGGAATTGACTGAACTTCGGAACCCAAGCGTTTGGGCTCAAACGCTCCCTTAAAGCCAGGGCAAGCCCGGCGTTAGGGCCCAAACGCCCCCATAACGCCAGGGTCAGCCTGGCTTTAGGGGCCAAACGCCCCACTAAAGCCAGGGACAACCTGGCTTTAGGGGCCAAATTCCCGGCAAACGCCCGGGTGTTTCCTTTTCGACTCTTAAGCGTATTTTTGATGTATTTGCATCCATTTAGCTCGGTTTCCATCTCCAATGCACCTACACATGAAATAAACTCCATTATGCACATACAAAGTGTATTTTTATCATTAACGCACATAAAATGTAAGGCGTATAACATGTTAAACCATGAATTCTAGCCACGCATCAAGTATCCCAAAAAGATTCGTTCATCACTTTTCGCTTCAAATTTTCCAAGTTGATCCTTCCCATTGTCCAGGACATAACATTTTCATCCAAAGTCTCTCATATGAGTTATCTTTGGCTTTCTTCCATTGAGTAGCTCATAGGGGGTTTTCTTTAGGAGAGACCTGATCATGCACTTGTTCACCAAATAGCACGCAGTGTTCATTGCCTCAGCCCAGAAATATTTTGCAGTCCCATTGTCAATAAGCATTGTTCATGCCATGTCTTCCAGAGTTCTGTTTTTCTTTTCGACCACACCATTTTGCTAAGGAGTCCTTGGAGCTAAGAAATTTTTGAGTGATTCCATTTTCATTGCAAAACTCATCAAGATTTGCATTATCAAATTTTGTCCCATGGTCGGATCTGATGCAAGCTACTTTCAACTCCATCTTCACTTGGATTTTCTTGACAAATACCACAAAGATTTCAAAGGTTTTATCTTTTTTTCTAAGAAACAATGTCCAAGTGAATCTTGAGTAGTCATCCACAATCACGAAAATGTACTTCTTTCCGCCCCTGCTTGGAATCCTCATTGGACCACACAGATCCATGTGAAGAAGTTCAAGAGGTTTTGATGTGCTAACATCCTTCTTTGGCTTGAAGAATGATTTCACATGTTTTTCTCTGGCACATGCATCACATACTCTCTGTTCCTTGAATTTTGAGTTAGGAAGACCGCGAACCAGGTCCTTCTGTATTAGTTTATTCAACAGAGAGAAGCTTGCATGACCCAATCTTCTATGCCACAGTTCTGCACATCATCAACTGCCTTTAAGCAGTTTATCTCACTAGCTTCCAACGATTCAATGTCAGCAACATAGATATTCTTGTGCCGCTTGGCTATCAACACTACTTCACCAGTTACTAGGCTAGTAACTGTACATACTTTGGATAAGAATTCAACTTTGTTTCCTTTATCACAGATTTGTGAAACACTGAAGAGACTATACTTCAAACTGCCTACATAGTATACGTTCTCAATTGAGTGTTCAAGAGATCTTCCTACACTTCCAACACCGAGAATGTACCCCTTTTTTCCACTGCAAAAGGATACATCTCCTCCTTGTAGGGCTTTCAGTGAGAGAAAATCCATGGTGTTCCCAGTCATGTGCTTTGAGAATCCACTATCCATGATCCATTGCAGTCCTGTTCCTCTCACTGGTCCCTGCACATAAAATTAAAGGGTTAGATTTAGGAACCCAAACATGTTTGGGTCCCTTGTAGTTAGGAAAAGGATTAATAAGAGCTCTTCTAGTCCAAGCAGGAAAGAATCTATTTTTCTTCGAGGGACCTGGTCCCCCTGGTGGAGTCACTTTGTCAGCAAACACTTTGTTTTTCTGAACAGATTGAACTCTGGCAGGGCAACTTTCTTTAAAGTGCCCATTGTTCCCATAATGGGTACATAGCCAGTTGTCTGGGACAGTGACATACTTGTTGTGAGGGTTGTAAGGAATTTTCTCCTTTTGGAACCCGATCCCTTGCCTGTTTCCACTGTTGTTAAAGTACATGGAAGTGACAACATCTGTGGACCAAGTCTATTTCAGTGTTTTGTCAAGATCCATTTTTAGTTTAACCATTGTAGCTTGAAGTTGCCAGTTTTTCTCAAGTTCACAGCACATGCTTGTTTTGACGTCAGTTAGTTCCTTTTCAAGCTTAATGTACTTCTCACTAGCTACCTCCTTCACTTTCTCTATGCTCACTTCCCTATGTTCTAATTTGAGTTCCTCAACTGTTTCCTCAAGGTCTGTTATTACCACCAAAAGATAATGTCTTTCTTGTTCAACAACATTGATTTTATCAGCTAAAGTATTCTTCTCAGTGCTCAGGTTCTCCACTGTTTCCTTCAGGTCTACTACCACTACAGTTAGATCATCTCTCTCATCTTCTGCACTATTTGTCTTTTCACCTAGTGCTTCCTTTTCTTTCTCAAAATTACTTATGGTCTCTTTTAGGTCCACAACTACCACCATCAAGTCATCTCTCTCATTTTCTACACTGTTTAATCTACAGGTTAGAGATTCTTTTTCTTTTTCAAGCTCACTTATGGTTTCTTTTAAATCTACCACACAAACAACTAGATCATCTCTAGACTGTTCAGTTTCTCCTAGCTCTATGGTCAGAAAATCTTTATCATCAACTAGGCTGTAGTAAGCATCAATAAGAACATTTGCTAATGACATTAACTTTTTTGAGGAGTAGGATTTCAGATTTCTCTGAACATCCCTGAAATTTACCTCATCATTTTCACCCTCTTCATCATCATCGGACTGAGCCATTAGTGCGAACAATGAATCATACTCCTTTTTCCTCGTTCTCTACTGCCATCATAGAACTATTACCTACTTCTGGTTCCTCTTCTGATTCACTAGAGGAATCTCCCCAGGCAGCAAAAGCTTGCTTCACAACATTATCAACAACACTCTTCCGGCTGAATCGTTTGCCGGGAACCTGGTTCCTCTTGGTTGTCTTGTCAGCGTTGTGCTTGTAGGGCTCCTGCTTCAGTAGTGGACATTCCTTGATGAAGTGCCCAGGCTTTCCACACTTATGGCAAAGATCATAGTTCCTTGATTTGCTTGAACTACCTCTTCTTGGTATACCACAATTCCTTCGAACCATCTTTTGAAATCTCTTAGTAAGATAGGCCATGTCACCATCTTCTTCACTTGAGTCATTGTCTTCAGCTTTTAGAACCAGGTTCTTTTCCCTTTTTGTTTCTCTTCTCTCACTGTCTTTCTTCTTATTCAACTCGTATGTCTTCAGATTCCCAATCAACTAATCCATTGTTAGAGTTTGTAGGTCTTTTGCTTCAGTAATAATATTCACTTTACTTTCCCAAAACCAGGTAAGACGCTCAGAATCTTCCATACCAGCTTGTTTTTGGGAATTATTTCACCTAGAGAGTGAAGCTCATTTATGATGGATGTGAATCTAGTATGCATGTCTTGTATAGACCCATCATCCTTCATTCAGAACAGCTCGTACTCAGTTGTGAGCATGTTAATCGTGGACTGCTTGACCTTAGTTGTTCCTTCATGAGAAGTTTGCAAAGCTTCCTATATCTCCTTTGCTGATTGGCAGGTTGAGATTCTATTGTACTCATCAGGTCCTATACCGTATACCACTTGGCACGGAAGTTCTTCTCCACAGCCTTGTTACCAACTTCACTGTATTCTTTCCTTGTCTTAGGCACCAATAACCAATCTTCTCCAAACTTCTTCATAGGAACATGTGGACCGTCACAAATGACGTCCCACAGTTCGGAATCTTCAGCCATTATAAAGTCATGCATACGAGTTTTCCACCACCTATAATATTGACCATTGAATCTAGAAGGTCGATATGTTGATTTTCCTTCTTCAAAGTTGGGTGGAGCAGCCATTAGAGATCCTTTCTAGGTGTTAACCTTTTAGAAATAACCTGCTCTGATACCAATTGATAGTTTCTAGGACTCCACAGACTGTAAAGAGACCTGGTCCTTTACCAGTTCCCTCAGAGTTATCGATAGAGACAGTAAGTAAAAGAGGCACAGGATTTTTACGTGGAAAAATCCCAACTCAAGGGGACAAAAACCACGACCTACACTGATAGGATTTTAAGTTCATTAACTTGTAACCTCAACTATTACAAGCCACTTTGTGATGACTCTCTTACAAAGGTTTTGGCACACTAACTTGTAATACACTTATTACAAGCCACTTTGTTACTCACTAGTTACAAGACTTTAACTTATGACTACACTAGTCAGAACACAAACACTGATGGTTTATGGTTTTAAGATTCCTAAAACAAGGTTCTAAGAAAGAAAATAGGATACAATTGAAAGAAAAATACAAGATTACAACTCAACTAAGGACACCTAACAACACGTAGTGAAACTGGTCCGTCTTAGTGGAGTTGTCTTCTTGTTCTTGACACACTTGAGTCTTCAATGCAAGAGCAACACTTCAATGCTTGAGAGAATGTTTAGTAAAATGCTCAAGTGAATATCTTGTTTGTCTTCAAACAAGATATTATATCCCTAGGACATCCCAAGAAGGATGCCCATGCTTAGTTGGTACAATCTTCAACCAATGGGAATTGACTGATGCACTGTTACTGCACTGTAGCGTGTACAGTTGCAGGCAGTCACTTTTCTGTCACCGCTTTCCAGCTGTAAAGTTGACCTGTACTTCCGTCAGTGAAAATGTAAAGGGATCAGGTCCCTAAGTTGTTCCCTGTGAGTTCAAATGTACACTGCCCAGATTTCTTGAGTTCATGCTGACTGGTTGTGCTGGTTACGCATCAGGTCCTTTATCTGGTTCTTTACATAAAAGTTTGTTAGATCATCAAAACAGAATACTAACCCATCACTGTTGCCTAATGTCTTCTTAGCAATGGGGGGAGTAAATAGATTTGGATTTGGTGGAATTAACTCTTTATCCGAAAGTTAGCTGAAGTAGTTTAGACTGTGATGAATTGATTGTATCGACTTCAAATTGGCACTATATATTAGTGTTACATCGTCCGCAAAGAATAAATGGGATAGTTGGGGGCCATTCTTGCTGAGGGTGATGTGATCCCATTTTTGGAGGTCTACTTGATAATTGATATACATGGAAAACAGCTCCATGCACATGATAAAAATATATGGGGACATAGGATCTCCTTGCCAGATATCTCTCGAGGAAGAAAAGTAATTTGTCCTTGCCCCATTGAGTAAGATGGAAATATTGTTGTTGCTGATGCAATTCATAATAAGAGTGGTGATCCTTGGTGGGAATTTGAAGAAATGGAGAGCACGATAGACAAAGGACCATTTTAGGCGATCAAATGCTTTTTCTAGGTCTATCTTAAGCATGAGCTTACCTTTAGCCCCTTTTGACTGTTTAATGTGCCTCATGATTTCTTAAACTAGAATAGCATTATCACTCACTATACGACCTTTAAAGAAGCTAGTTTGGTAAGGTCCAATGAGACCAGACATGAATGATTTGATGCGATTGACAATAATCTTAGTAACAACTTTGTAGATAGTGTTGCACGAGCCTATGGGACGAAATATTTTAAGATTATTAGCGTTCTTGAATTTTGGCTTTAGGCAAATGAGTGTCTTACTGAGAGTTCCTGCGAGCTGTTTTGTACTAAAAATTTGATGCTAGTAGTTAAGAATGGATTTTCCTACTAGAATTATGAACAATATTTTTAAAAGGTAAAACTGGGGCCCCTCCTTGACGAGACACTCACAGAATGCCTTTGGATACATCTGATGGGTTTTTGTCTTGTTAGGTTTACGTCTCAAGCTGCCCGTTGCGAATGCGCCCAATGCAGTGTCTATCCCCTGCATAATTCGTTTGCAGTCACATGTCATTACTTTTTAGGCCTTCAAAGTTGACTCTAAATAAGCTAATGAAAGGCAGAATAATTTGCAATTGGCGTGTAATAATAAAGTATGAACCAACTTTAAAACAATATTTTGAGTGATTTACCCTTTAATATTGTATTCAAAGTTTGAACCAGTTTTGGTCTCTCGTCACTTCTCATGCATTGTGATATAGCCTATGCATGGAGAAGTATCAGTGAGCAAGTGGAGTGCTGGGACAGCTAACTTGGCTTATATTCAGAATAATATGCATACAAAAGTAATATGTCCCAGTGCTGTAGTGTATTTGGTGCTATGCTCTTGTTCTTTCTCTTTTGTTTGTCATTTTAGAAAAACGTGATGCAGAACACAAGGTCAGATAGACAACTGTTTGGCTATGGTACCTTTCTGCATCTCAGAATATATTACACTGAACTTCTAATACATTTTTTATAGATTGAGGGAGTTCGTTTTGATCGTTTATTAATAGGCATAAGAACTTGTAAATATGTTATATGTATGGGTGAAAACTTCATTTTACGTATTTGACCTAGTCAACGGTACTAAAAACTACGACAGTGATGGCGTATCGTGGTGACTTCAGAAGGTCGAGGTCAAAGGTGAAGGATAAAACGGTGCGCACTCTTCGAGGTCCACAACTATGATCCAGGCCGAACTTAAAATTATGTGAATTAGGCTAAGTGATCAAATAAGCAAAAAGAATATAAATGTCAAAGAATTTTAATATAAAGATTTAACTATTCTAATTCTAATAGCAAACATAGAAAGGAACGGACGGGGGGGGGGGGGGGGGGGGGTCCTAAGTTTTTTAGCCAGAAGAATCACCCCGTGCAACATAAATAATATTTCGCAATTCCCTTGAGATAGGGAGTTACTCATATTATTCAACGGGCACATACTACCATCTCCTGCTACCTGATTATTATGTTAAAGTTTTTACCTAAAAGCGCTCAAATTCAATTCTAGGTCGTACCCAATGCCTGCAGTACCCGTTCCATACCTATGGTCCAGGAGGTTTTGGACCTCTATTTAGCTAGTTCTAGACCTTACCTAGGCTGCTCAAAATGTTAAAACTAGGCGACATACAAAAAAACACATTAGACTTCAAATATGGGTAGTTAAGGGCTCAAGTTAGCCTCCACACTTAAGCAACAAATGCACGTGAAAAAAATGTTCAGGTTAGGTAGTTCAGAATTACGAACCTTAGGCCCTATAGATATGATTTCTAGGTGACTATGAATTAAAACGCACAGGCAGTTTCAGATGTAAGGGGCTGCTCATAGACAGGGTTATACAGTTGTTACAAGCTGATTATTGAGATTGCAGGTTTCGAGTTATAAAACCTATAGGTTCTATGTCTAGGTGATCTACGCAGTAAAGGATAGTGAAATCTATTGGAGAAAAAGCCCCAGAATTACTCATGCTTTCTAACAATAGCATGAATAAACAATAAACAATGTTTGAGAAGTTCAACATTAACAGTTTAAGGAGAGTAATTATACCATATAGGAAGGATCTCTAACGATTAGCGCATGGAGCTGATTTTACTGTCATACCTTAACCTTATAGACATATTTTCTACGGAAACAGTGGCAAACAGAATAATCAGAATCCTATAGGCATGATTTCTAGTGAATGTGCTGATGCGAATTGAAAGAAAAATCTATGACATTTATTCCTATAGGCAGATTTTCTAATAGCACGTAGCAGTAAGCATAATTGCAGCATTTTCAATTCATGTTTGCTAGCAAACAATGTGTGTATGTGTGCTTCCCTTAATGACATGATTTCTATAGTGCACATAGTGATTGAATAGCATATATAGAAAGTAAATCACTGAGTCCTATAGGCATGTTGTCTACCCCTTTGCACGCAAATATTAAGAATCTACCCACTCCTCATTTTTACTAACACCCCAATTGTTTATTACAAAGTTATTACATACCCAATAATGAACAAGATTAAAAATATTATACAAATAATAATATTAGGCCCAAAATAGGCCCAAAAGAAAGACCCGATACTATTTGGGCCTTCAGCAATTCTCATGCAGCATATCTAGACTTCCAACAAGAAGCCATATTCATCAACACAAACCAGAATCCATAGAAGAGACCAAAGACAAATCATATAACCATATTTCCAAGCATTGAATCACTTAAATCAACCAACTTAGATATTCAGCAGATAATAGTGAGAAAGGGTTGAATGGGGTAGTTCAAGCTTCAAGGACTGACTAAAGACCCAAATCCTAGTGTGCCTGAGTTCACAAGGGTCTCAAATGGACCGGGAGTAGTGCTCTCACTAGGGAGGTCAGTATTAAGAGCCTTGGTAGCCTTGGCTTTCAGCCGGCTAAGAATGAGAGGTTCGAGATATCATAGGTAACAAGTGAGGGAGAGTGGACAATGGTTGAGGGACAGGAATTGAGGGATACACTATAACGTAAAATAGACATAGAAAAGTTGAGCATATAGAGCAGCTAATCAAACAGGTCACAAGACTTAGAAGCAGGTTCAACACTTAACACATAGACAGTCACATATTGGAAAAGTTAAGGCAAGAACAAGTTTTCAGGATTGACAAAAATTATCATGCGCAAATGCAAAATACTAAACAAGTTGAAATCTGAGAGGTCCAAATTATGCTAAGTATACATCCTAGTGTCATTATCAAGAAACAAGACATCATTTAGACATGATGGAGAACGCGCATTGTGATGATCCAAGTAATCACAGAAGGAACATGGCATCAAGTGAGTCAAATACATATTGAGGGACATATTAGTAGAGAGGCAAAATCATAGTCAATAGAAAAGGTCTCAACACAAATTAGAACACTTTACATATGCAAGATTATCATTACAAATAACAAATGTAGGCATTCAGGCATTGACACAGTAGACTAATTAACTAAAGAAGGTCCAGTTATACCAAGGATTCATCCTAATATCATGAAACAACAATTCAAACATGATAGAGAAAACTGGTTGAGATAACTGTTCTAAATCACAAGCAATCACTAAAGGGGTATGGGATCGAGTGAGCATGCTGAGTGACATAATAGTAGAGAGACAATTTATAATTAACAACAAAAGTCTTAACATAGGTTATTACAAATGTGAGGCATTCATTACAGCAATTCAGGACCAAGCAAGTAAGCATATTCATGAACATTCAAGTGTCAATATACTAGCTAAACGAGCTTAGGAAGGTTCAGATTATCCAAGTTAGAAATAGATAATCTCAAAACTAGCAGCATTAGGAGTAGTTAAATGCTAAAGAGACTTAAAACGCGAGTAAAGTTAACAGAGTGGTGCATAAAAGTAACCCACAAACACATTAAGCCATGGATTATAGAAGTAAGAACACATGAAAATCAGAGGTACATAAGGATGAAATTGCAAAAGTCAAGTAACTTACCAGTTAAATGAACAACAGTAAAGAGCAAAAAATCCACAAGAACCCAGAATCTAAATGCGTCAAAGTTCCCAAGAGCTTCAAAATAACTTCGGGCAATGCTCGCACCAAGAGAAAGTTCGAATAACAGAATCTTAGCGGGCTTGGATTTCAGCTGGCCAAAGTGAAGTACAGAACAAGAGAATGAGGGAATCACAGAACAAACTCCAATTTTTAGTGAAAGTATATCGTTTCCAGTCCTCACACAAAGGGGAATGGAGATGGGTTTATATAGTAGTGAAATTAGACGAATAAACAAGGAAACAAAGTAAATAAAACCTAAAATAAGGAAATAAAGCATGCAAAATCGATTCAGATCAATTTAGGAGAGAAAATGGGTAAACCCTAGTTCTAGAGGGAAAGCACAAATCAACAGAGATCTTAGTGAAATTGGACTCACATAGCATAGTATTGAATGTATATGGACAAAATAATGATCAGAATCAAAGGTTCAAACCACTTTAGTTCGATCTCATGAGATCTTGCTTGCCAAACTTAGGCAAGAACCTAAGTAACACCACAAACGGACGACCAGTAGTGAGAGGATACCAATAAGGTAAGTGAGTCAGTGATTGATTCTATTTTAGAGCCGGATTTGGAGAAGTTGTAGTGGCTAGGGTTCGTAGAAGAAGAGAGTGGAGAGTGTTTTAGGGCGGCTAGGCAGAGTGAAGGTGAGGATTAGAGTTCGGGGCGAGTAATTAAAAGAGGGAGTTAATTGTGGGCCATTGATCTCTTAAGATCAACAACCACGATTAAAAAGAGGCTGGGGCGGGTTATTGGACTAGGTCATGGATAAAGGGTCATTTGGATTGGGCTTAGGGGGGTTGGGCCAGAGTTTGGGGCTTGTTTGGTCTGAAAATTGGCTCAAAATTTGGACCAGCTTTTAAATAAGAAATTAAGAGAAAAAATATTAAAATAAAATAATAAAAAATTATTGTGAGATTGTGCAAATAGCCTGAAAATACTAATGTAATTATAAAAAATAGAGTAAAATACCTGAAGCAAATATTATAGATGCAAAATAAGGACTTTATTTAATTGAGTCATCACAAAATAATTTGAAGGAATAATTAATAATTATTCAAGCAATTTAAATACAAAAGTCAATTTAACAGCTCTAAATATTATTAAAAATTAAAGAAGATGCTTGCATAAATATTGTAAATTAAATAATGATGCAAATTAATGTTTTGAAAGCATATACTCTTATTTGAAAAAATATGAGGGCAAAATTGAGTATCAACACCAGGCACCAACCTTAGAATTTAGATTCTCTAGGAAATATTCTATGGATATTCCCTTTTGTTGTACTCTCTAGGATTTTGTGGCCCATGTGCTCTTATAAATAGGAAAAGATGTAGATCAAAACAGGGATTAGAACCTTTTGTAAAAGAATTCACCAACATTCTCTGTATAAGATTCTCACTTTATTGAATATATACAAAGCTTGACTTTACACTATCGATATATTATTCCCCTCTCCGGATCCAAGAAGGATTGGAATATGTGATTGTTCACCATCATCTGTCATTACCAAGGAAATATTCAGAGAACTCATCTTTGTCGGGTTATCTTTGTCTCATCTACTATTTGAAAGTTATTTATATCTACTGTTTGAAAGTTATTTATTGTAATTATTACCATCCTTTATATTTTCAAGTCATTATTGATCAATCATTCTTCCAAGTTATTTTCTTCAATGTTGCTCATTGAATATTCAGGGTAGAATACTAGATCTATCATTGGATATTAATATTGGCTATAATTAACCGTATTATTCAACAAATGTAATGGTATAAAACCAAGATCTATTTTTTGTGTCATATAGTTTGGCATCGTTTGTGGGGATTTTACAGTCAAACCATTAGTTTTCATCCACATCTACAACATTTTTAGCTTGCTAACCTAGTACATTGTGAGGTTATCCTTTTTGTTTGGCATACGAAGATTGGAAGGTTACCAGGGAAGAATTGACCAAGGAAAAGGAGTTGGAGCAGCAGACAACACCCCGCTCAATCTGCTGAATGCCATCGACAAAGGGTACGAGACACGGGATGAAGAGACGACCCATATGCTATCCCCTAGACTAAGGAAGTCGCCAGTACTGTTCTGTAGCATGACCAAAGCCAACAGAAAAGAAGCTTCCACATTCATGGAGGAAGGAGCATCATCTGCCATCAAGAAACTCCTAGAGGCTTGGCTAACTGACACCTTGGTTAGCGTGATGAGTATGCAGATCCCGTGCATGATCGTGGAAACTCCAAAGACCCCTGCAGCCAAGCAAATGAATGGGAAAGACAACCAACTAACCCCTCCAATTTCAGGTAATACCCATATGACTGCTATCAATGAAGGTGATGGCGTCCTTGCTGCTCTATTGAAAACAATGGAGGAGATGGAGAACGAGAACAGGGCGCTCAAGGAGCAGATGAAAGAGCACCAAGAACGGGTAGACAAGATACCAGGTGCCCCAAAGCTAATACCAAAAAGAGACGCTGACAAGTATGTAAAGCAGCCATACAGGAAAGAGGCAACCCTACACGCTATACCAAAACCCTTCAAGATGCCCCCGTTTCTCAAAATTTATGACAGGACGACTTACTATGAGGACCATGTGACCCATTACGTCAGCACAGTAAAGGGAAATGAACTCATTATGGAACAAGTGTCCTCTATCTTGTTAAAAAAGTTCGGCAAAACCCTCACTAAGGGGATCATTGACTTAGTACTCACAGTTGTTGGCCTACTCAATTGAAACGTTTGAAGAGGTGGCAGAAAAGTTCGCAACAGCACATGTCGGAGCCAAAAAGGCCGAAACAAGGGTAAACGACATCTTCACCATCAGACAAGCCCTAGGGGAAGGGTTGAGGAACTTTCTAGCTCGGTAAAATGGTAAGGATGAACTTACCGGATGTCTCTGAAGGAATGGCCATAGCAACCTTCCAGAATGGGCTAAATAGAGAAGGGTCGAGAGCGACAGAAAGCTGCTCAGTTGATTAATGAAATACCCACCGTCCACTTGGGACGAGATCCATAATGCCTATTATGTCGAGGTCAGGCAGATGATAAAGACCCTGATGGGCCGACCCAACGACTTGCCGTAGTGCAGTCCGAACCCAAAAGAGATCGTAAGGATAATGCGAGGAGGGGAAACCCAATGCAGCGGCTAGGAAGAGATCGCCATCATCCCTACATTACATTGCTTGTCCCCAACTTTCACCGCAAAAATCGCTCCTCTAGGCCGAGATCAGACATCCCCAAAAGTGACCAAGTTACGGATCCTTCATTATCTACTCATGATTTAAGTGTGTCACCTACAGATGCGGTCTATGCACTCAAGAAACTCGATCTGAAAGTGAAGTGTCCTTCGATGATGAGGTCTGGCCTGAATGAAAGGAAGTTTGACACCTTCTGTGAGTTCTACCAAGATCGAGGGCACAATACCGAGGACTGCCACCCTCTTAGACTAGAGGTATCGAATCTACTATAACAAAGGCACCTCACAGAACTGCTCAATGAAAAAGGCAAGAACACTTTAGCAAACGGACGTGAATGTCCGGTCCTGCCAAAGCCGACGTCTCCCGCCCGAACCATCAACATGATTATTGGAGGCAGTGGCGACACCTCCATCAATGGCATCAATGTCACCGCCACTTACAAACTCAAGGGATCGATCACCCACAAATGGTATGATTTCCTCGAAGAAAGTATTATCTTCGATGAGTCACATGCCGATAGTTTGACCTTCCCTCACAATGATGCACTCGTTCTTACTTTATGAATTTTTGACACTAGTTTTAGGAGAATTATGGTCGACGACTGAAGTGGAGCATTCATTATCCATCCCCGAGTCCTCGTACAGATATAACTCGAGGATAAGATAGTGCCACGCTGCATCACACTAACGAGTTTTAACGATGCATTTGAACGGGCTTCGGGCGAGATCACCCTCCCCGTCCTTACTGGCGGAGTGACGCCGGACCTTCCACATCATGGACCAAGATACGATGTACAATGCTATCGCGGGTCAACTATGGATACACCCCATGAGAGAAATCCCTTCCAGCCTGTACTAGGTAATCAAATTTCCAATCCCTTAGGGGACGTTCAGCATACAAGGGGAACAATGCACATCCAGATAATGCTATTGGATCGCCCTACACAGTATGACCACTCAACACAAGAAGGAAAAGGAAAATAAGCATACTGATCAGTAGGTTCGAGGTTCCTTCGGGTCAAATCCAAACACCATTAAAGATCCAAAAATTTCCAAAACCATCGGATCGACCATAGAGGACCTCGAGCCCGTCCGCTAGATCCAAGCGACCCCAGCAGAAAGGCCTACATAGGCTGCAAGCTCATGGATCCAGGTAAGTTCAGACAATTCTTAATAACCAATGCAGACCCGTTTGCTTTTAGCCATGCAGATATGCCAGGCATCTCCAAGGAGATAGCTACGTATAAGCTTAACATTGCTCCTACTACCCTCAAGTAAGGCAGGTCCGATGAAAGTTCAACCCTACTATCAACGAGGCTGTCTATGAAGAAATGGAGAAACTCGTAGAAAATGGCTATATCAAGGAGTCGAAGTACCCCAAATAGATCACAAACATAGTGCTCGTTAAAGAAGAAGGGAAATGGAGGATGTGTGTGGACTTCCCCTACCTGAAAAAAGTACGTCCGAATGATTCATTCCACTTGCGGCATATTGACCAGCTCATCGATGCCACATCGGGACACGAGTTGTTAAGTTTCCTGCACGCATACTCGGGCTACAACTAGATAGTTATGGATAGGTAAGACCAGGAGAAAACTACATGCATCACTCACAGGGGGACGTACTGCTACAGGGTCATGCCATTCGGGTTAAAAACGCAGGGGCCATGTACCAAAGGCTAGTCAAAAAAATGTTCAAAAACCAACTCAGCAAGATCATGGAAGTATACATCGACGACCTGTTAGTCAAATCCTTGAGGGCCGAGGATCACGTTGACCATCTAAAGGAAGTATTAGAAATATTACGGAAGTACAGGATGAAACCGAACCCCGAGAAATGTGCATTTGACGTGACTTTGGTCAAATCTTTAGGTTTCCTAGTATCACAACACGAAATTTAGATCAAACCAGTTCAAATTAAGGCCATCGACGGGATATCATATCACCTGAAAACTAACAAATTTGTCCAACTACTGACGAGTTGAATCGCCGCCCTGTCCAGATTTATCTCCAGGTCGTCCGAGAGATGCCACAGATTTTTCAATGCACTCAAGAAAGATAACAACCTCAAATGGACTCCCAAGTGCAAACAAGTGCTGAAGGAGCTTAAGGAATACTTGTCATCACCACCCCTACTCTCAAAGCCTGAGTCCAAAGAACGTCACCTCGTCTACGTCGTCGTTTCATAGGCAGCGGTAAGTGTAGTCCTGATTCGAGAAGAAAAAGGTACACTATCTCCAATTTACTATATTAGTAAGACACTTATCGACACCGAGACGAGGTATCCTCACCTAGAGAAATCGGTTGACCCTTGTCATAGCTTCAAGAAAGCTCAGGCCATACTTCCAATGCTATCCAATCTTAGTTGTCACCATGTTTCCTTTAAGAAACATGATGCGCAAACCCGAACCGTCAGGGAGGCTGGCCAAATGGCAATAGAAAAAAGTGAGCATGAAATCACTTACCAGCCTTGCACAACCATAAAATCACAAATGCTCGCAGACTTCATCGTGGAATTTAGTTCCAAGGTAATGTTCGAGGCCAGGATGGAATCCACGCAAGCTTCCGGCCTGATGCAAGACCTCTGGGTATTGCACACCGACGTCACGTCTAATGAATGCGGGTCCGGACTAGGACTCTACATCGACCCGATTGGTCGTTATGAGTATTTTAGCCCCGATACCCTAGTTTATGTTTCCTTTATGTTATATAGTTATTTTGTGACTTGCTGGGGTATTTGGATTTGGTTTTGGGTGAGTTTCGGAGTGAAATGGGACACATAGCCCCTAAGTCGGAGGTTTAGGTTGAAAAGTTGACTGTAGTTTGACATGTATGAATATGACTCCGGAATGGAGTTTTGACGGTTCCAATAGCTTTGTATGGTGATTTTTTTTATAGAAGCATGTCCGAATGTTGATTTAAGAGTCCATAAGCTCATTTCGGCGCTTATTGGTGAAAGTTAGAAAATGGAAGACTTTGAAAAGTTTGGCCATGGACTTTATTAATATTGGGGTCGGATCCCAATTTTGGAAGTTGGAATAGGTCCTTAATGTCATTTATGACTCGTGTGTAAAATTTGGAGTCAATCGGAGTTGTTTTGGTATAAATCGACATTGGTTTCGGAATTTGGAAGTTCATAGTCCATGTTCGGCGCATTTTGGTTCATTGAGGAATTGTTAAAGTTCTGGTTTTTCTCACTTCTCGTTTCCTCTTATGCAATAGCGAAAGAGGATCCACGATCGTGAAGCTTTAAGACTTTAAAGTGTGGAATTTTTTCTATGTAATCGCGAGATGGTTTATACGATCGCGAAGCTTGGAAGGTCAGTGAATCGCGAACGCGTGAGTGGGGTAGTGTTCACAATGAAGGAAGAGGAGGCATGGGAAGGTAGATGTGTTTCTCTATACGGTCGCGAATGTGCGTACGCGATTACGAAGCTTTGGAAAATTTCTCACTGCATTGGTGACCAGCCCTCTGTGTTCGCGTATAAGTTTTGGGGCTGATGAAGATTTTGTTCTTTGCGATCGCGAAGAGAATCCGTGATCACGATCTGTATATCACTAGGCAACAGACTTAAGTTTCCAAATCAAGGGTTTATTTCATATTTCAAATATTGGAGTTAGAGAGCTAGGTTTGAGGCGAAATTTCGGGGGATCTTCATAGAGAACATTGTGTTAAGAATTCCTAACTTGATTTTGGTTAATTTACATGAATCCATTGATACTTTCATCATCTAATTAGGGATTTGAGTTGGAAAATTGGAAAAAAAATGGTAGAACTTCTTAGACTAAGTTTTTGAGTTTTGAAAGGTGAATTAAGGTTGGATTTAAGTAATTTTTGTATGGTTGGACTCGATATCGAATGGGTGTTTGGATTTTGAAATTTTTTTTGGGTTTCGAGATGCGGGACCGGGTTCGACTTTTGGGTAAAATATTGAATTCTTCACAAATATCGTAATTTTCATTGTTTGAATTAGTTTCCTATAGTTATATTTATAGAATGAAATTGTTTTGACTAGATTCGAGCCGTTTGGAGTTGGATAATCGAGGGAAAGGCCTTCTAAGTGATTGATTTAGCGTGGTTTGAGGTAAGTGACTTGCCTAACCTTGTGTGGGGGAATTACCTCTTAGGATTTGGTGTTGTTTGCGATGACTGTGATATGTGAAAGCCGTCTACGCTAGGTGACGAGTGCGTACGCGGGCTAATTGTGGAATTTTTCGATTTTAGTTCTATAGATCCCTTCCATGCCTTAATTGAGTTGCCTTAACATATTATAGTCATCATGTTAGTCTGACTTCAGATGTCTACTTGTCTTATCTCTTACTTGCTAATTTCTTACATGTTTAGTTGAAGTTTTTATTTCCTTTATTCCATATTTATTATATAATTGTTGAATTATTTACGTGGAATTGCTACTGTTGGAATAGCTTGTTGCTGAAACTAGTATTGAGTTGCAAAGGCCGTGATTCCGATTGACGCAAGTGTTAAGTTGTGAAATATCATTCTATTGAGTTATTCTTCCGGTTGTTATTATTGAGACTTTGTGTACATTGTGGTTGAGTTGTGGATGTGAAATTCTGTTATTGTCTGGTTTCTCTGGAAAGTTGTGATATTGGGCACTTGAGGTGCGAATTGTGATACATTGTGATATTGATATGCATGCGGTGGTATAAGGTCTGGGTGTTGAAATGCATGCGGTGAGATAAGGTAGGCTTGATACATATGGCTATTAGGGGAACTACTAGAAGCCATGCAGTGTGATAAGGTGGGCTAAAACGCGGGATGTTATTTCGGGAAAATAATTTTCAAAACTAAATGTAAAGGCTTCCGTTGTGATATAAGGAAACACTGTGAGTTAATTTTGTGATTTGGGACTACGAGGCGGTACCTCGGTAGTGACCCTTGTTGATCTTTGTATATTTGAAGTACTTGTCTTGGTTGTTTGTTTCCTTAACACGTCAATCCATGTTTCCTTGCGTGTTGTATTATTTTCCTTGGTTCAATGTAGTTATTTTTTGGTAAATTCCTTTCCATTTCCATTGTTATTACAATTGTATCATTATATCTTTCACCCTGTTTCTTATTAATATTCCAGTAGGGCCTTGACCTTACCTCGTCACTACCCTATAGAGGTTAGGCTTGTCACTTACTAGGTACCGTTGTGGTGTAGTCATACTACACTTTTGCATATCTTTTTATGCAGATCCAGGTACATCTTATTAGTCCCGATACTAGTGAGCTGAGTTTGCATTTGGATACTTGAAGATATACTTTCCCCCGTCTACTGGCCTCGTAGTCCCCTTCTATCCCTTTTTATATTTTTCTTCTTTATTAGTCACGGTTGTATAATAATGGTTTTGGTATTTTCATAGAGCTATTGACTTATATTACACCGGGTTTTGGGCTATTGTATATACTTTGAGCTGTAGAGATTTCCCTTTATATATATGTTGTTGAGTTTTTTGAGATGTTAGATTATTGTTTTCATTCACTTCCGTATGTTTTTAGGCTTACCTAGTATTAGAGATTTTAGTGAATAGGTGCCGTCACGACATCTTACGGAGGGAAATTGGGGTTGTGACAAGTTGGTATCAGATTTCTAGATTTATAGGTGTTATGAATCATAAGCAGGTTTAGTAGAGTCTCGCGGATCGGTACAGAGACGTATGTACTTATCTTCGGGAGGCTATGGAACTGTTAGGAAAAGCTTCACTTCTTTGATTCCTTATCGTGCGAAATTGTTGACTTCAGGATTCTACATTTTTGTGTTTCTATTCTCTCACAGATGGTGGACACGTATAGCTAGATCGGATGACCAGACACCTGCACCCCCTTCTAAAGTCGCTAGAGGTTGGGGCCAGGGTAGAGGCCATGGACGTCCATGTGGTGCAGCCAGAGCACCTGCATGAGCTGCTATAGAGGAGCCACAAGTAGCTCCAGTTGGAGAGAAGGCACTTCAGATGCCTATTACTGCCCCAACACTTCAAGAGACCCTCACCCAGTTTCTGAGCATGTTTAGCACTCTAGCTCAGGAAGGGTTGATTCCACTTGCCGCCTGTACCTTAAAGAAGAGATTCCAGGTTGACCAGGTCCTAAAGGTCATACCAGGACAGCCGGTCGTGCCATTTAGGGTAGTAGCTTCTGAGGGAGTAGCTAAGGCTCGAGAGGTAAAAGAAGTACCACCCTCCTACTTTCAAAGGGTTGGTGTCAGAGGATGCCCTGGGTTTTCTTGAGGAGTACCACCATGTCCTCCATACTATGGGTATTGTGGAGTCTAGTGGGGTTCTTTTCACTACGTTCCAGCTTAAGGGAGCAGCTTATGAGTGGTGGCCAGCGTATGAGTTGGTAGTTTAGCCGAGGCAGCTGCACTCACCTGGGATCAGTTGTCAGATATGTTCTTAAGGGAGTTTGCTCCCTAGAGTCTCAGGGATACATGACGCGTAGAGTTTGAGTAGTTGCGCTAGGGTTCTATGACCGTATTAGAGTATGCAGTCCGATTCAGTGATTTATCCAGGCATGCACTAGCCTTGGTTTCTACTGTCAGAGAGTGAGTTCGTCGATTTATTGAGAGGCTCAACCTCGGTATCAGATTCAGCATGGACTGAGAGCTAGAGATGGACATCGAATACCAGCAGGTAGTGGAGTTCGCTAGGAGATTGGAGGGTATGTAGGATCGGGAGAGAGAGGAGAGGGAGGCCAAGAGGCCTTGAGATTCTGGCACATACAGTGATTCTCGTGCCCCAGTTGCAACCCTTCATTGTAGGGGCTATGTGAGCCGCCCTGTTCATTCATCACTTCCAGCTTCCAGCGTTATTCTGGCCACTCTTAGGCCCCAGGTTTCCCATTATGCACCGCCATTTTCTAGTGCACCTCCTACACGGGGTGCTTTCAGTGGCCAGTCTAGCTGATCAGGCCCAAGACAGTCACAACATCTACGTCCTCCAAGCGATTGTTTTGAGTTTTGTGACACTCATCACATGGTGAGGTATTTCCCCATACTAAAGAGGGGTGCACCTCCACCGACTACTCAGGCTTCATGTATTCCACCTGTTCCTCAGGCCATAATTACTGCACTAGTTGCCACTCCACCTGCAAAGCTAGCTAGAGGTAGAGGTCGGGTAGGTAGAGGTCGCCCTAGAGGGGGAGGCCATGCCAAATATTATGCTCTTCCTGCTATGACGGAGGCAGTTGCATCCGCCTGAGTTATCACAGGTATTGCTTCGGCTTGTCATAGTGATGCATCAGTCTTATTTGACCCAGGCTCCACTTATTCCTGTGTATCATCTTACTTTGCTCCATATTTGGGTGTATTCCATGATTCTTTGATTTGTCCTGTCTATGTGTCCAAACTTGTTCGGTCATGTTTAGTTGTTAGTTATTTTGAGACCAGAGCTGATTTGTTGTTGCTTAGTATGGTGGATTTTGATGTTATTTCAGGCATGGATTAGTTGTCTCCCTATCATGCTATCTCTTACTGTCACACCAAGACTGTGACGCTGGCTATGCCAGGTTTACCACGGTTAGAGTGGAGAGGTACTTTAGATTATGTTCCTATCAAGGTTATCTCATTTCTAAAGGCTCAACGGATGGTTGAGAAGGGATGTGATGCGTATCTAGCATATGTGATAGATGTCAGTATTGATACTCCTACCGTTGAGTTAGTTTCGGTAGTGAGGGATTATCTGGATGTACTCCTGACGGATCATCCGGACATGCCACCCGATAGGGATATCGAGTTTGGTATTGATTTGCTACCGGGAACTCAACCCATTTCTATTCTACCATATCATATGGGCACACTAGAGTTGAAGGCGTTAAAGGAGAACTTGCATGAGTTGTTTGATAAGGGTTTCATTCGGCCTAGTTCATCACCTTGGAGTGCTCCGGTCTTGTTTATAAAGAAGAGGGATGGTTCTATGCGCATGTTTATTGGTTATTGCCAATTGAACAAGGTTACAGTGAAGAACTGATATCCATTTTTGCATGCATTGATGACCTATTTGATCAACTACATAGTGCCAGTTTTCTCTCCAAGATTGACTTGTGTTTAGGATATCATCAGTTGAAGATTCGGGAGCCAGATCTCCCGAAGACTACCTTCAGGACTCGGTATGGGTATTACGAGTTCCTTGTGATGTCTTTTGGGCTGACCAATGCCCCAACAACATTCATGTACCTGATGAACAGTGTATTCCAGCCCTATCTTGACTCATTCATCATTGTGTTTATTGACGACATTCTGGTGTACTCTCGGAGCTGGGAGGATCATGAGCAGCTCTTGAGGACCGTTCTTCAGACCTTGAGAGAAAATAAGTTATATGCAAAATTTTCAAAGTATGAATACTAGCTTGATTCGGTGGTATTTTTGGGTCATGTAGTGTCAAGAGAGGGGATCAAGGTAGATCAAAAGAAGATTAAATCAGTGCAGAGTTCACCCAGACCGTCTTCATCTACTGAGATTGCGAAGGGTGCTCCGTTTAGGTGCCCGATGAGTGTGAGGAGAGCTTTCAAAAGCTCAATAAAGCTTTGACTACAGCCGCTGTGTTGGTGTTTCCTTCGGGTTCGAGGCCTTATATTGTGTACTATGATGTGTCGCATTTTGGTCTCGGCGTGGTGTTAATGCAGGACGGTAGGGTGATTGCCTATGCGTATAGACAACGGAAGGTACATAAGAAAAACTATCATATCGATGACCTCGAGTTAGAAACTATTTTTCATGCCCTGAAGATTTGGCGGCACTATTTTTATGGTGTCCCTTGTGAGGTCTATACCGATCACCAGAGTCTGCAGCATCTGTTCAAACAGAAGGATCTTAACTTGCACCAGTGGAGGTGGTTAGAGTTTCTTAAGGACTATGATATCACAATTTTATATCATCTCGGTAAGTCCAATATGGTGGTCGATTCCTTGAGTCGCAAGATGGAGAGCTTGGGAAATTTAACATATCTACCGGTAGTAGAGAGCCCATTAGCCTTGGATGTTCAGGCCTTGGCCAACCAGTTTGTTAGATTGGATATTTTGGAGCCGAGCCCAATTTTGGCTTGTGTGGTTTCTCAGTCTTCTATTTATGATCGTATCAGAGAGCATCATTATGACGACCCCTATATGTTTGTCCTCAAGGACATGGTTCAGCACGGCGATGCCAAGAAGGTCACTATTGGGGATGACAGTGTGTTACGGATGCAGGACAGGCTATGTGTGCCCAATGTGGATGGTTTGCGTGAATTGATTATCCAAGAGGCTCACAGTTCAGAATACTCCATTCATATGGGTGCCACAAAGATGTATCAAGACTGGAGGCAAGACTATTGGTGGAGGAGAATGAAGAAGGACATAATGGAATATGTAGCTCGGTGCCTAAATTTTCAGCAGGTGAAGTATGAGCATCAGCGATCAGGTGGATTATTTTAGAGGCTCGAGATTCTAGAGTGGAAATGCGAGTGGATTACTATGGATTTTGTTGTTGGGCTCCCACAGAATCAGCGGAAGTTCGATGTAGTATGGGTAATTATGGATAGATTGACCAAGTCATCTCATTTCATTCCAGTGGTGACTAATTATTCTTTAGAGCAGCTGGCTCAGGTCTATATTCGCGAGATTGTCAGGCTTCTTGGTGTGATGGTATCCATCATCTCTGACCAGGTACGCAGTTTACATTGCGATTCTGGAGAGCCGTACAACATGAGTTAGTTACGCGGGTGGAGTTGAGTACAACATTTCACCCTCAGACGAACGGACAGTCCGAGCGCACTATTCAGATAATGGAGGATATGGTTCGTGCATGTGTGTTGGAGTTTAGGGGTTCTTGGGATCAATTCTTGTTGCTTGTAGGGTTTGCCTACAACAACAATTATAAATCGAGATTTCAGATGGCTCCGTATGAGGCCTTGTATGGTAGACGATGTCAGCCTCTTGTGGGTTGGTTTGAGCCGGTGAGGCTAGGTATTGGGTACAAACTTGGTTCAGGATGCTTTGGAGAAGGTTAAATTGATTCAAGATCGGCTTCGTACAACCAAATCTAGGTAGAAGAGCTATGTGGATCGGAAGGTTCGCGACGTTGCATTCATGGTTGGGGAGCGGGTCTTTCTCCTGGTTTCACCCATAAAGGGTGTTATGAGAGGTTGAGGAAGAAGGTCAAGCTGAGCCTTAGGTATATCAGACTTCTTGATATTCTTGAGAGGACTGGAGAGATGGCTTACAGACTTGAACTACCACCCAGTCTAGCTGCAGCCCATCAAGTATTTCATGTTTCTATGCTCCTGAAGAATCACGGCAATTCGTCTCATGTGTTAGATTTCAGCTCAATCTAGTTGGACAAGGATTTGTATTATGTTGACGATCCAGTGGCCAATTTGGATATGCAGGTTCAAAAGTTGAGGTTGAAGAACATTGATTCAGTGAAGGTTCAGTGGAGAGGTCAATCGGTCGAGGAGGAAACTTGGGAGACCGAGAATGGTATGCGTAGTTGTTATCCTCATCTTTTCACCATTTCATGTATGTCTATATACTCGTTTGAGGACAAACAATTGTTTTAAGAAGGGGAGGATATGGAGACCCAGTCAGTTGTTTTGATTATTTTAGCCCTGATCCCCTAATTTATGCTTCTTGTATGTTATATTGTGATTTTATCACTTTCCAGGGTGTTTGGTTTTGGGTGAGTTTCAGAGTGAAATGGGACACATAGTCCCTAAGTCGGAGGTTTAGGTTGTAAAAGTTGATAGTAGTTTTAATTGTGTGAAGAGGACTTTGGCATGGAATTTTAATGGTTCTAATAGCTCTGTATGGTAATTTTGGTCTTAAAAGCGTGTCCGGATGTTGATTTGGAGGTCCGTAGGTCATTCCGACACAAATTGGCAAAAGTTGGAAAATGGAAGATTTTGGAAAATTTGATCAGGAGTTGACTTTATTGATACCGGGATCCCGATTCCGGAAGTTAGAACATGTCCATAATGTCATTTATGACTTCTGTGTAAAATTTCGAGTCAATCGGAGTTGTTTTGGTATGAATCGACATTGGTTTTGGAATTTGAAAGTTCATAGTTCATAGGCTTGAATTTGGCTTGCGATTCATATAATTTGTGTTGTTTGATGTGATTTGGCGCTTCGAACGTGTTGGTATGATGTCTTAGGACTTGTAGGTATGCTTTCTTGAGGTCCCGGGGGCCTTGGGTGTAATTCGTACCATGTTTGGCGCATTTCGGATCATTGAGGAATTGCTCAAGTTCTGCTTCTTCTCAGTTATGATTTCCTCTTATGCGATTGCAAAAGAGGGCCCGCGATCACGAATCTTTAAGACTGGCAGGCGTGGAATTTGTTCTATTTGATCGCGAGATGGTTTACATGATCGTGAAGCTTAGAATTTCAATGAATCACAAACGAGTGAGTGGTGTCGTGTTCACAATGAACGAAGAGGAGGACTGGGAAGGTAGATGTGTGGCTCTATGCGGTCGCGAATGTGTGTACGCGATCGCAAAGCTTTGGAAAATGTCTCACCGCGTTCATGACCAGTTCTCTGCGTTCGCGTATAAGGTTTTGGGCTGATGATGATTTTGTTCTTCGCGATCGCGAAGGAAATTCCGCAATCGCGATGTGTTAATCACTGGGCAGCAGACTTAAATTTCAAAATCGAGGGTTTATTTCATATTTCACATTCTGGACTTAGAGAACTTGGTTTGTGGCGAAATTTTAGGGGATCTTCATAGAGAACATTGGGGTAAGAATTTTAACTCGATTTTTTTTAATTTACATGAATCCATTGATAATTTCATCATCTAGTTAGGGATTTGAGTTGGGAAATAGGAGAAAAAAGGGTAGAACTTCTTAGACTAAGTTTTTGAGTTTTGAAAGGTGAATCGAGAATGGATTTGAGTAATTCTTGTATGGTTGGAATCGATATCGAATGGGTGTTCGGATTTTGTAAATTTTGTCAAGTTATGAGACATAGGCCCGATTTTGACTTTTGGGTTGACTTTTCATTGTATGATTAGTTTCCTATAGTTATATTTATAAAGTGAAATTGTTTTGTCTATATTCGAGCAGTTCATAGTTGGATAATCGAGGGAAAGACCTTCTAGTTGATTGATTTAGTGTGGTTTGAGGTAAGTGAATTGCCTAACCTTGTTCGGGAATTACTCAGGATTTGGTGTTGTTTGCGATAATTGTGATATGTGAAAGCCATGTAGACAAGGTGACGAGTGTGTACACGGGCTAAATGTGAAATTTTCCAGTTTTAGTTCTGTAGATCCCTTCCATGTCTTAATTGAGTTGCCTTAACATGTTATAGTCATCACGTTTGTCTAATTTCATATGTCTAATTGTCTAATCTCTTAGTTGCTAATTGCTTACAAGTTTAGTTGAAGTTCTTGTTTCCTTTATTCCGTATTTATTATTTAACTGTTGAATTCTTTACATGAAATTGCTATTCTTGGAATATCTTGTTGTTGAAATTAGTATTAAGTTGCAAGGGTTGTGATTCCTATTGAGGCAAGTGTTAAGTTATGAAATATCATTCAATTGAGTTATTCTTCCGATTTTTATTATTGAGACTTTGTGTACATTTTGGTTGAGTTGTGGATGTGAAATTCTGTTATTTTCTGGTTTCTCTAGCAAGTTGTGATATTTGGCACTTGAGGTGCGAATTGTGATACATTGTGATATTTATACGCATGCAGTAATATAAGGCCTGGGTGTTGAAATGCATGTGATGTGATAAGGTGGACTAAAACGCGGGATGTTATTTCGGGAAAAATAATTTTCAAAACTAAATGTAAAGGCTTCCGCTGTGATATAAGGAAACATTGTGAGTTACTTTTGTGATTTGGGACTAAGAGGCAGTACCTCGGTAGTGGCCCTTGTTGATCTTTCTCTATTTGATGTACTTGTCATGGGTGTTTGTTTCCTTAGCATGTCAATCCTTGTTTCTTTCTGTGTTGTATTATCTGCCTTGATTTTGTGTAGTTACTTCTTGGTAAATTCCTTATTTGTTTTAATTCCATTGTTATTGCCATTGTATCGTTATATCTTTTTCCCTATTTCTTGATATTATTCTAGTAGGGCCTTGACCTGACCTCATCACTACCCCTACCGAGGTTAGACTTGGCACTTACTGGGTACCGTTGTGGTGTACCCATACTACGCTTCTATACATATTTTTGTGCAGATCCAGGTACATCTTATCAATCCTGGCACTAGTGAGCTGAGTTTGCATTGGGGACTTCAAAGTATACATACCCTCGTCCGCAGGCCTCAGAGTCCCATTCTTTCCATTTTTATATTTTCCTTCTTTACTAGACACAGTTGTATAAGAATGGTTTTGGTATTGTCATAAAGCTTGTGACTTGTATTACGCTGGGTTTTGGGCTATTGTATATACTTTGAGCTGTAGAGATTTCCCTTTTTATATATGTTTTTGAGTTTTTTGAGATTTTAGATTATTTTTTTCATTCACTTCCGTATGTTTGTTAGGCTTACCTAGTCTTAGAGACTAGATGCCGTCACGAAATCTTACGGAGGGAAATTAAGGTCGTGACAGAATCTATTCGAAGTCCTAACTGGCGAAGTCATCCGCTAATATATAAGGTGTCCAGATATGACTAATAATGAGGCAGTAGTTACAAGACTGAGGTTAGAACTCGAATATGAGGCAAGGTACCTAAGACTACACTGCGACTCCCAACTCATAGTCAACCAAGTTCTGGAACTTTCCAGATCAAAGAGCAGAGATTACAGAAATATCAGACCGAGAATTGCAAATTCTTACCCAGATTTGATGAATGTCAGCTCTAACAGATTCCACGAACCCAGAATGTCGAGGAGGATGACATCGCAAAATTGGTTGCCGCAACAAAAAACATAACCCATGCGACAAAAATACGGTGCATCTCCTCAACGCACCCTTAGACCATGTTGAGGTAAAATCTATAAACTTAACCTAAGACTGGGGCAATTGCATTATAAATTACTTGCAGGACGACGTTCTCCCTAATGACAGAAAGGAAGCCAGAAAGGTGGGAATGCAAGCAGCAAAGTACAACATCATAAACAATGAATTTTATAAAAGGACGTATGGGGGCTCTTGGCAAAATGCTTGGGCCCAAACAAGACTCGACTTGTCCTCAAGGAGTCTACGAAGGTCACTGTGATAGTCACTCCGATGACTAAGCACTCGTCAGATGTCTCATACGGGCAAGATACTACTGGTCCACCATGATGAAAAACACTATGGAATTTGTAAAGAAGTGAGAACAGTGTCAAAAGTACGCCCTAATAATCCTCCAAGCAGGCGAACACCTCTAGTCCATCACCTCGCCATGGCCATTCATCAAATGGGGGATGGACTTCGTGGGACCACTCCTACCGAGATGAGGTAACATTAAATTTCTTTACTTTTGACTGACTACTTAACCAAGTGGGTGGAAGTAGGCGCATTCTCTCAAGTTCGTGGGCAGGAAGTAATCTGCTTCATTTGGAAGAACGTCATCTGCCGACTCGGCCTTCGCAAGGAAATAAGCTGCGACAACAGACCCAAATTCACAAGGAGCAAAATCACTGAGTTCTTTGGGAAAATGGCATATCAAAAGAATACTCTCAACCCTGTACCATCTAGATGGCAATGGATAAGCAGAATCCTCCAACTAGTAGATTTTGAACATCATGAAGAAGAAACTCGCAGATTCAAAGGGACTGTGGCCGGAAACACTTCTAGGGGTACCGTGGGCACACAAGACAACCCCAAAAACAAGCACATGAGAAATACCTTACTCCTTGGTCTACAGGTCAAAAGCATTTATACCAGTCGAAGCGGGAGAACCCAGCCAAAGGTACACCAACGACAGCGGCAACAATAATGACAATAATAGAAGGCAAGATCTTGATGAAATTGAATAACAAAGAGACGTGGCGTATGTAAGAATGATCATAGAGAAGCATCAAGAAAAACGTACTATAACAGAAAAGCCAAGGTACGGTTACTCAAAGTCGTGAACTACACGCTTAAGGCCAAGACCCAAGCAGGAAGAGACTCCCGAGAAGGGAAATTAGGTTCCAATTGGGACAGACCATACAAAATCGTATGCAGAGCAGACAAAGGGTCATTCCAACTGGAGGCATTAGAAGAAAACCTGCCACCGAACAATTTGAACATCATCCACCTCAAGCACATCAACTTCTAAACCCGTATGTTGTACACTTTTTCCCTCACTTAAGTTTTGTCCCACAAGTTTTCTCAAAGAGGTTCTTAACGAGGCAACGAACGGGACATTTCGAGGTTGAGTATGCGGGGACGAACGCATTGCATTGCCCGACTCCTCAAGAATATCCGAGTCGAACAATGAAGGGATGAGATGTACTAGGATTGGGACTGGGACTAGAACGTTAGCCAACACCCAAAATTTGTTATTTTCTCTAAACATGCCTCAGAGCGAAGTGTTATAATAGATATAAAATTTTATTAAAATGAATGAGATACATGTTTGTTAGAACTGTTCTCCTAAGTCCATCAATTAAGAGGAGATGCATTCGACCAGCTCGAACAAAACTCCCCGCCCCATGGCCACACTTCAACTAAGAATGTTATGTTCGACCAGCTCGAACAAAACTCCTCAGCCCCGGCCATGTCTCAATAAAGAGGGCGTAGGTTCGACCAGGTCGAATGGATCCTTGGCCCATGGCAACTCCACACTTACACAAAGGGCATTCACGACCAGCTTGAGTGGAGTCCCCCGGCCCCACGGCCATCACGACCCAGAGTGTGCAACCTCTACCACGTCGAAGTACTCTCCTCGACCTCGGGATCACCCCAATCAAAGGGGTTAACTCTCGACCAGCTCAAATAAAAAGTTCTCAACACAACGACCTCGCCTAACGAAGTTATGCGCTCACCTCGTCAAGTAAGGTGCTATAAATTGTTAAAAATAGACAAGCACCTTGTCAAACTAGACGTGCATGCTTTTGGATAATAATGAAAGGGAGGAACACTGAAGTAAATCTAAAACCACAAAGAATAAACAAAATATCTATTCAAAAAAGAACGACCACAGAAATTCCAAAGAAGGAGAGAGAAGGCACGCATAAAACAAAACTTGACTTTAATATATTTAGATATGATTATTTACAAGGCACACGAAGAAGCCAACAAAAAAAGAAAGAAGAGTACAAAGGGATAACAAAAATTAAGTGCGGAATACCTAAAAACCGCCTTCGCCTTGGTCTCCGCCACATGCTTCATCATCAACTCGGCCAAAAGCAGAGTCACAGCTAGTGCTGTCCTCAAGATCAAGAAGATCTTCTTCAACATCACCTCTGCATCAGGCTAAAGGGTTTCAAGGTCGTAACCGCAAGCCAACCGGGAATCACGAGCTTTGATTCGAGCCTCCTCCAAGGAAGTCTCATAAACGAAGCCCATCTGGCCTAACTCTCAGACCACCTTTGCATGTGCCTCAGCAAGAATCCACTTCTCAGCGTATTCTCGCGGAACAGACGGGAACTTAGAAGAACATGAAGTGGAGGACCATTAAAGAAGCTCGACATTCTCATTCAGCATAAGCGAGCTCGTGCAGTTTGGCATTATCCTTCTCCAGTTCACCAATCCTCTCCTTGAGGTGAGCCTCTTTAGCGTCAACTGTCGACTGAATGTTATCCCTATCAGAACAGAGACTTCTATTAGCCAGCTCGAAAAGGGAAAATCTCCCCCGAGTTTGTCTCCGAGAAGACTCTGCCTCCTCAAATAGCTTCTACTTATCAGCTACCTCCCCCGAGCACGTCGACTTTGAACTGACGCTCATCTGATCGATCCTGCAGCTGGTTAACCTGGCCCTTGAGATCGCGACACTGAGCCTCAACGCCCCTACATAGCTCAAGCTCCTCATCCTTCCTTTTCAATGCCCTTTCCACAGCATTGAGCCACTCCAGGAATGCGATTAGATTTTCATATTTCCTTTTCATCTCCTCCCTCAGGGCGGTTACGTCATCCCCCTCACAGAGCCTCCTCTCAGCCTTCTTATACCGCCCTTGGTACTCCTCAAAATTCATCCTCATTTTGTAGTAGACCTGTTTCCTCCTATACTCTCTCTGCACACTCTCGATCTCCAGGATTACGGCCTACAGGTAAAGGAAAAAAGAGGAAACAAGGTAAGATTGAAGAGCGAACCAAAGTCGAGAAGAAAAGGAAATGACTTATCTTGAGAGCAAGGCCGACGATGCTCTTAGATAAAGTGCTGCCACTCAACTCCCTGAGAGTCTGATGCTCAGCATCAGAATAGAATGGGTTGAATGCCTGAATCACGTCCCTGGTATTTTAAGTAAGTTGTGATGCACCGGGATCGTGATCTTCCTCGACCCTCCCTCTACTCTCACCTCGATTTGAGTCATCCCGCTATAAATCATATTATGCTCTTCGGGATCGAAGTCGAGTCGGATTCTTCTCTAATGGACTCAACCTACTCACTCTCCTGCTCGGCCGACAGTTTGCCCTTTCCCTTATCAGCTAGGGAAGCACCCTAGGTTTGTTCGGTGGACGGTTCCTCCTCGCACCCAGGAAGTGAGGGAACCTCGAAAGAGGCATTCATGACGGCCTCAACCCCTTCGGACCGAGAAGAAGCCACAACATCAGCCGTCTCCAATCGATGCATCTATGGGGCCACCGGGGAGTCCCTCTCGACTAAAGTTGTTGCAACATCTTGCACCTCAGCCTCGAGGGAAGATTCAGACAAGTCGACCATCATAGGCATACCAGCTCCCCCATCTATGGACCTCCTCTTTCGGGGCCTCAAGACTATGATTCATGAGGGAACATCAACGTCCGCAACCTAGTAAGGAGATGAGGGGGAAAGACGCAACATTCGAAGTAGAGGCGGAAGTGGAGAAAGTGACGCTACTCTTTTTCTTAAAAGACGTCGGGTTCTTCTTGGCAGGACCTACATAAGGATAAATGCAATAAGATTGACGAACTCAGAATACAACATCAGCTGAAGACAACATATCAATGTTACATGTCGGGAGAGGAGCTGGTTTGTACTTTTGCCAAAAGTTAGGCCAACCTTGAATTCTTGTAGTACGAGGATGAACCTGCATGACCCAATCAGCAAGTTCCGGTACCAACTGCAGGCTCCGAGGAGTAGCTGCAGGACGAGAAGAGTCAATACGCAAAATCAAACAAGCATGATCATATAAAGGGACAGAGCGAGTAAAAGTTCTTACGGGCGTGGTTCCAAGTCTCCGGGAAGTCCGTGACATCGGCCACAATGGACTCAGTCTTGACGAAGAAGAAGTCAAGACAAATTGCCGACTACCATTGTCGTCCGTCTTGATGACCATGGATTTGCCTCCACGATGGCGAATGTTCAACATCGTGCCCCTATAGAAGTTAGGCATATACAGATGAAGGAAGCGACGCAGAGTGACCTCGGCACCGTCCAACTCGGCGACCTTAGACAACATCTTTATTACTTTATATGTCAACGACGCAAGTTGTGCTGGACAGACTTGGTAATGACGGCAGAACTCCTCCACCAAAGGAGAAAGAGGAAAAGAGTAGCTGATGGTGAAGGGGTATGCGTAAAGGGCTCAACACCCTGAGCGGTGAGTGTACACTTCGTCATCGCCCGTTGGTACAAGCTCCACCTAGTCAGGAATACCATACTTGGCCTTAAATTCTGCCAAACGCTCTGCTGTTAAGGAAGACCGAAAAGCCTCAACCACCGCCTCTAGCTGCCGCTGCAAGTCTGGCTTCACATCAGGATTACGAAGAACTATCTCATCAATCGAGGGAAGAGCCTCTGCTTTAACGCCGACATAGACATCTTCCCCACAGAATGAGTCCCTAATAGCCAGAGGATTGGCCGGAGCTCCCTCACTCACATTGGAGACGCCTCCGCCGTGAGCACCAGGAGGAGAATTAGACATGTCTATGAAGAAATGGAAAAGGGGAGGAAGAAAGTTATGGGAATAGAAAAAACCTTAGAAGTTGGTTGACAAAGTATGAAGATTTAGGAGAAGTTGAAAGAGGCGTTGGTAGCAAAAATTAAGGATAAAACTCAAAAGACGGCAATCAACCCCTCTTTTAAAGGATGACTTTCGGTATTTGAATCGATTCGTTATGATTGTAGCCGCAGTAGATACGACAGAGCTAATTTGAAAGTTATGCGTGTTCTGGCGTGACGCATCGGGAACAGACGTCACTCTAATGCCTGACGTCACACTTCAACTATGTCAGGTTCCCTCCAAAAGTAACTCGGTAAGATCAAGACGACATAAATTCAAAACACGCGGCTCTCATAACTCTACGCCCTATGCCTCTAGCGATGACCATGTCTATCATTATCCAATTATCCATCCCATCCCTAAGGACGACCTCAACAAGCAGAGGGGATAACTATATGTGTGAAAACTTCATTTGATGTATTTGACCCAGTCAATGGTGATAAAGCCTATGATGGTGGTGACGTGTCGTGATGATTCCAAAAGATTGAGGTCAAAGGTGAAGGATAAAATGGTGCCGAGGTCGAACTGACTAAGTAGAGGACGAGGATTCATTCTGGATATGAAGTGATGGCCAACCTTAGAATTTAGATTCCCTAGGGAATATTCTATGGATTCCCTTTTGTTGTACAATCTAGGGTTTTCCAGCCCATGTGCTCTTATAAAAAGGCGATTGAACCTTTTGAAAAAGAATTCACCAACATTCTCTGTACAAGATTCTCACTTTATTGAATATAAATAAAGTTTGACTTAACACTTTCGATATATTACTCCCCTCATTCAATCCAAGAAGGATTGGAATATGTGATTGTTCACCATCATCTGTTATTATCAAGGAAACATCTGGGGAACTCATCTTTGTCAGGTTATCTTTATCTTATCTACTATTTATGTTATTTATATCTACTGTTTGAAAGTTATTTATTATTATTTATTTTCCTCCTTTCTATTGTCATGTTATTATTGCTCAACCATCCTTCCAAGTTGTTTTCTTCAATGCTTCTCATTGAATATTCATTGTAGAATATCAGATCTATCATTGGATATTATTATTGGTTATGATTAATCCTACTTTTCAATAAATCTAATCGTATAAAACCAAGATCTATTTTTTGGTTCATACATTATCCACAAATTATCTACTTAGAGACGATCTGGAATCAATGATTTACTTTCTCTCTGTATGCGAACATGACTTTGTCAAAGAGCAAAATTTATTTTCCAATGCACTTGCAGAGCTTTTCAGCAGTACTGTTAGTAATTTATGGGATGCCATCTCCTTCGGCTTTTGGAAGCTTGTTTGTGTTGATATCTAAGCACTTATTAGTAGACCACTTTACTGTGGGACAATTATGGCAACTATATAGTGGGTTGATCCAGATTCCATGGCATAGCAAAATGAGAACTGAAAAAAGCCAAATAAGCATCATAGATAAGTCAAGAGAGTAATACGTGACTATCATTCCTATTTGCATCTCTTCATATCCCTTTCCTCTGCTATTCATTTTTGTTCCTCAAATTCAACAGAATGCCCTTATCTTTTCTCCACAAACTACCGAAGGCATCCCTATTGTAACACCTACTATCTTTATCTGTAGTTGAGGGATTGAGCTGTTGTGTCTTTTGTATGACTTTGAACAAGAGTTAGCTTTTATATAAGTGAATGTCCTTTAAATATGAGCTTTGTAACCTGGCAATAAAGCATGCCACATGCTATAATAAGTTAAAATACACTACTAATATAATGTTTTGTTCTCTTAGTTTATATAAGTTAAATCCTTTTAACAGTTAGTTGATTTACTTTATGCATTAATTTTTGGCGTTAAGTTAAGCGCAACGTCCTATCTCTCCAACACTGCCAATATCTTTTACTCCTTTCTATAGGTGTAGAATTGTGCAACATGTGAAATTGGAACATGCTATATTTTGACAAGTTGGTTGGCTAAGTAATTAAGTACTTATTGTATAGGAAGAAAAGTTGAGGTTGTACCTTTCTTTATTAAAAAACTAAATTCCTCGAATCAAAGATTTATATTACTCTCAGATTCGCATTCCACTGTCCAATTTCACCACCATATACAATTACCTCCTTGGCTCAAACTTAAGCTTTTCAGGCTCCTACGACGATACTCGAAAACCGGGACGTGGCCGTAACCCAATGTGGCCGAATATAACGATCGAACAATGTCGTAAAGGATCTCAATGGTTCGAAATTGATCGATCACTTGCTGTGAAAATTGCTTTAGGTCACAAGTTTTACCCTATTTTCAAGAACATTATCAAGCTCCATGTTACAATGATTAACATTATTTGCCAACTTTAGTGAACGTTTTATATCCTCAAATAACTGATAATAGGACGATTACTTGGGTTGATTGGTCAAGAGGTGGGCCTCATCCTAGGAAATTTGGATTGATGTTAAGGATGAATTTTTGAATCAAATTCGATTTGGGACAGAATGTTTGTATAATGGAAATATTACTACAAATATTTGTTATCTCTTTGCTAGGAAATTTATGATGGATGCATTGGTGCCCTTGCTGCGGGTTGTGCCCATGGTGCTTCGATCATGTTATTTATACATCATGCCCTTTTACAATTTTAAATTTAAGAAAATGACCTTTTTAAATCTCTTATGTGTAAAAGACAGATCTCTTACGTGTAAAAAAAGAGATAGAGTTATAAAACTAAAAACAAGTTTGTAAAGAACCAAAAAATCAATTGCCCCGCTTGGATCTCATCCTTAAATACATTGATATTGTAAATTCTCAATGTATATAAGTTATATTCGAAAAGAAGAAAGCACAATTAATTGTCAATTGTATAATCTTCTTATACTATATGTGTTAAAGAATATGTTTTCTTATGGAGTTTATGATTTCTATTGACCTTCGTGAATCCTTAGTGTGCAGCTTGATTAGTTTGTTTATTGTTTTCTGGAACAACAAACTGAGTGGATCGTGGTAGTACAAATTCGACATTGTATTTTTTTCATTCATAAGTACGATTTATTCAATTAGACTTGTTTAATTTTAGAATATTGTTTTCTAGTCTTTTTTTTCATTTTAAATATTATAGACTTTTATTGAGAAAAAAACACTCTCAACAGCTTGTTGAACGGAGGTGGAACCAAAATCTTAACCTTAAGGGTTCTGGATTTTAGAACGTGTAACGACCTGATTGGTTGTTTTGAGCATTTGCCCTTTGCTCAGTAGTTTGATAGCATGAGTAGCTCCGTATGGTGTATTATGACTTATGTGAATCGTCGGCTTGGGTTTTCAGGTTATTCAAAATCGATTTGAAAGAATGAATTTCATGATTTAAGCTTTAAGTTGGAAGAGTTGATCAAGTTTGATATTTGTGAATGTGACCCCAAAACAGAGTTTGATGGTTCCGGTCCGGATGGTGATTTGGTACTTGGGTGTATGCCCAGAATTGCATTTGGGTACTTGTAGAGGGATTTGGCGGTAAACGACGAAAGTTGAAAATTTAAAGGTTTGGAAAGTTTATGAGTTTGACCAGGAGTTGACTTTGACGATATCGGATTCGGATTGTGGTTCCGGGAATTGGAATAACTTTTTTATGTCATTGGGACTTGTGTGCAAAATTTGAGTTCATTCTGGGTTGATTTGATAGGTTTCGATGCGAGTTTTGAAGGTTGAAAGTTCAAAGTTTATTTAAGTTGATTTGAGGTGCAATTCATTGTTTTGATGTTGTTATGTGTGATTTGAGGCCTCAAGTAGGTCGATGTTATGTTATGGGACTTATTGGTATATCCCTTTCCTCTTCTATTCATTTTGGTTTCTCAAATTCAACAGAATGCCCCTATCTTTTCTCCACAAACTACCGAAGGCATCCCTATTGTAACACGTACTATCCTTGTGTTATTGTGTGCCATATTTATTAAGGGAATGAGTTGTTGTGTATACTTATATGGCATTGGATAATCCTCGCTATATAAATTAATTTTTGGGATTGAGTTAGAGTCAATATTTATGTTCTTAACATAGTATTAGAGTCAGACGCATTTCTATTCTTAGTTTACCTATTCCTAGCCTGTTGTGTCTTTTATATGACTTTGAACAAGAGTTTAACTTTTATACATTGTTAATGTAAAAATAATTATCTTATCAGGTCACCTAAAAGATAACTATCTATAAGTGATTGTCCTTTAAATATAATCTTGGTAACCTGGCAATAAAGCATGCTACATGCTATAACAAGTTAAAATACACTAATAATATAACTTTTTTGTTTTCTTAGTTTATATAAGTTAAATTCTTTTAACAATTACTTGATTTACCTTATGCATTAACTTTTTGGGTTAAGCTAAGCGCAACGTCCAATCTCTCCAACACTGCCACATCTTTCACTCCTTTATATAGGTGTAGAATTGTGCAACATGTGAAATTGGAACATGTTATATTTAAACAAGTTGGTTGGCTAAGTAATTAAGCACTTATTGAATAGGAGGAAAAGTTGAGATTGTACCTTTCTTTGTTAAAAAACTAAATTCCTCGAATCAAAGATTTATATTACTCTCAGATTCATGCATTCCACTATTTAATTTCACCACCATATACGATCACCTCCTTGACTCAAACTTAAGCTTCTCAGGCTCGTATGAGGATACTCAAAAACCGGGGCGTGGCCGATACAATAGCCCAATGTGGCCGAATATAACGATCGAACAATGGCGTAAAGGATCTCAATGGTTCGAAATTGATCGATCACTTGCTGTGAAAATTGCTTCGGGTCACAAGTTTTTGCCCTATTTTTCAAGAACATTATCAAGTTTCATGTTACAATGATTAACATTATTTGCCAACTCTAGTAAATGTTTTATATCCTCAAATAAATTATAATAGGACGATTACTTGGGTTGATTGGTAAAGAGGTGGCCCTCATCCTAGGAAATTTGGATTGTGTTTACCTCGAAGTTAGAGTAACAATTAAATTTATAATTTGATTATAAGGATACGTGATCTAATTCAATGCTGATTGTTAAATAGCTAAATGAATACATAATTCAATGATCGTAATAGATCAAACAATGCCTCTTGCAAGTTATCAACCACGGCTTAGAATAATGTCGATATTGAACGTTAACAACCGCGAGAATAATAAGAACAATATGAACAAAATGAATAATAAGAACAATAGAAAGTTAAGAGCGAGTAAAAGAGCAGAATGTTTATATTTCTCAGTGAATGCTTAAGTGATTCTGTGTCCTTTACAAATGAGTAGGATTCCTCTTTATATAGTAGAGGAATCCTAAATAAGGTATAACTCTAATTTCGGAAGTAAAATACACGATTGATATCAATAACTGTTAATGGTCTGCCAATTCCAAGATTCTCGCTGAGAATGGTGGTCGATTGCAGATATCTCGTTATTCCGTTACTTTGGTGTCGATTAAGTCTGATCTCGATCCCTCAGTCCTCATGTTCTTCGAGCTTGAACTTTGATTCAATACTGGCTCACTCTCGAGACATACCCTCAAGCCCGTAAAATCGGTTGTGGCCGATTTTAACTGTATAGAGATAGTCCCCGCGTTTCTTAGAATGAAATGAAAAGAAACGATTTGAGCCTCGATTCCTCGATACACCGATCATGACATCATCTTCATGATGTGAGCGATGGATGTGATCGAAACGTCCTGTCAATTCGGTTCCCAAAAAACCATTAATGCACGTCAGGCGTCGATCGACCACTAGTAATACAGAACCGTCGCCTTAAACCTATAAATACCACCTCTTCAGTTGATTCAAACTTTACTTTGCTTTGACCATAAACTCTTGAGTTCCCAATCCTTTTAATCTTTCTCTCATCGCCGCTCATTGCACTACCGTTGTTTTCGCTGGAGCCACCAATTTTACATCTTCTTTCTACTCCCTTCATATACATAAATGGCGAAAACCTCTAAAACAGTGCCGCAAAAGGAAAAAGTTCCATCTTGCTCCTCCCGGCCGGCCGACGATAAAACGCCGATAGTTACGGCCCTTCATGAATATGTTCCTGGCCCATGTATCCTTAAAACTGATTTTAAAGTTGATAAACCCTCATCGGCGCCGGGCCGATGCGAACATGTGTCGATGTACATGTGTTCGATTACCAAGGGCCAGGTCGATGCCATGAAGGAGGACTTCAAATGGGGTCCAGAGGTGGTGGTGCGTATTCCTACATCCGAAGAGAGCATTACCACACATGTAAAGGGGTTCTTAGGTGTTTACATTTACTCTTTCACATTGGGCCCCGTCAACCCTGTGATTTTTGACTTCTGTAGGAGGTACGAGGTTATCCTCGGTCAACTCCACCCCTCGCTTTGGCGTATAGTGTGTGATTCTTCTACTCCAACGAGGATGGGGGTTGGAGTTCACTCTGAACCATCTTATTCGGTTTTACAGACCTCGACTCTATCGAGGGCTAATTAGACTCAACAGCCGAGCAACAAATGCCCTATTCTCGAACATCGACGAGGATAAAGATCGAGGTTGGATGAGCCGATTCATACGGGTGAGGACCTGTGACATAATACCAAAGAAAAAAATGTCCTTCCCTGAGGAGTGGGAATCCAAACGTAAGTGAATTTTTGTTCTTCGATTCTGTGTTTCTTTTGATTTTGCCTAACATTTTCTTTATCATGCAGCTGCCCCCTAGATGCTCGAGGCGGTGCCCGATTTTGAAGACTGGATCCACAAGCTCGCCTCCACTTCGACTCGTGCTGGACGAGTGTGGAGGGATCTGGCCAAAGGCAGGCGGGAGGCCAAGAACCATGATAGGGTCTTTTCTTACGTATTCTGAAGCAGTTACACATTTTCTCTATTACTAATCTTCTTTTTATGTAGGTCTGACCAAAGTTTCCATTCTGAGGCCTACGAGTGAAGGTGGCGAAGCTAAGTCCCCGGTTCTGAGGCCGGAAAAAGATAAGAAGAGAAAAGACCCTTCGCAATCCGAGGCTTCTAAACCCAAACCTCGAAGGGTGAGGAGAAAAACAGTCGGCCTCTCGGAGGATGCGGTCCAAAAGTTGAGGGACTAGGATGAGGAAGAAGAATAAGAAGACACCTCGGCGTTGATAGTTCGCCACAGAAAGGCTACTGAGGTCGTTTCGCATTCCGAGCTGCCACCTGTTATAATCGAGCCTCACATCGAAGAGGCTTCGAAGAAGAGTTCCGGGGTGCACCCCAGGTCTCCTGAGGTTGAGACGGTTTCTCGATCATCAACTTCTACGCCAGGCAGGGCCGGTACCGAAACTAGGAAGATCGGACAGAGTGCCCCGAGCGAACAATAGGTCAATTGCCTTCAATGTTGGTCTTCTCTGAAGAGGCAATAAGGGATACCCAAAGGCTGAAGACTCCCGAGATTGGCGGAGGCTCTAGTGCTGGTGATCCCTTTCGGGATTGCTTTGTGGGAGTCGATGATGCCTACGGTATCACTGATGCTTCGATTCTCATGGAGGAAGCTCATCGTTTTTCCAAGGTAAGTGCCAATTTCTTTTTGGTTATTCCTCTTCTCTTTTTTTCCATGGTTATCTCTCATAAATCTAACTTGTGGCCTCCGCCAAAGCTGAGCTTAGTCAGTTGAAGCCGATATTCAAAGGGTCTCGGAAGAGATGAATACTCTGAAGATTCTTTGTGGCCAAAAGGACGAGGTCATAAAGTATCTTCAAGCGGACCTTGCCAAGGCTCATGCAGAGGAGGCCGAGTTAGACGAGCAGGTAACCACCCTTCTAACACACTACTAAAAATCCGGTAAAAAGCGACCAATCTTTTGTGACCAAAACTGGTATGTCGGGAAAAGCGACCACAGTTGGTCGCTAAATTGAAGAAAATTATTAAAAAATAATTGTAAATATATTAGCGACCAAGGTTGGTCGTTATTTGGTCGCTAATTTGGTCAAAATATTGACCGGACTGGTCAGACTTTCTTGGTCAAAGAAATGTTGAATTTAACGACCAACTTTGGTCGCTAAAGTGAGACCCAGTTATAAAATTTTAATAATTATATTATTATTTTTAAAAAAATTATAAAATATTAATAATAAAATTTAAAATTAGCGACCAAATTTGGTCGCTCTTGAAAGGGAAAGAAAGTAGAGACCAACTTTGGTTGCTAATCTGGAACTCAGATATAAAAATTTAATAATTATATTATTATTAAAATAAAATTATAAAATATAAATAAATATAATTTATAATTAGCGACCAAAGTTGGTCGCCTTTAAAGGGGAAGAAAATAGAGACCAACTTTGGTCACTAATCTGGCACCCAGATATAAATTTAATAATCATATTATTAGTTAAATAAAATTATAAATTATAAATGAATATAATTTAAAAGTAGTGACCAAAGATGGTCGATTGTAAAAGGGGAAGCAGATAGAGACCAACTTTGGTCGCTAATCTGGGACCCAGTTCTAACGTTTAACCATTATATTATTATTTTAAATATTATATAAAATATAAAATAAATCCGATTCAACTTTAGCGACAAACTTTGGTCGCTAATCTGGGACCCAGTTCTAACGTTTAACCATTATATTATTATTTTAAATATTATATAAAATATAAAATAAATCCGATTCAACTTTAGCGACAAACTTTGGTCGCTAATTTAAATTTCTGGATAATTAGCGACCAAAGTTGGTCCCTTTTCAGGTAAACATTGGTCAAAATTAAAAATCACTTTTATATTTACTATCTAAATAATATAAATGTAATCCGTTAACACTTTTGTAATACAAGTGATTAATACACTAAAATATATTCTACATGCTATATATGTAGTTAAAATTGTACAACAGAGAGTATTATATATATATATATATATATATAAATAGACACACACACAGAGACACTTCACTGGAATACTATAACGTATATATAACTTGTTATAGTATATGTTAGTGTGTGTATATATATAAACACACACTTTGTGCTGCTTTAACTATATATATATAAAGACACACTTCGACTTATAACCTAGTGATAAATGAATGTAATTCATTAACTCTGTTATAATATAAATAATGAATACTATTATCATATACTATA